>VNJU01008147.1:0-218882 GCA_008042675.1 Drosophila seguyi
AGGTCAAGTTTGTTTGTAAAACAAGAAAACACAATCACAAGGCCTCTTCTTGCCTCTCGAATTTAATTCGGAAATCATGCTACCCCCTGGATATAGTACCGCCATATAATTGAATATCCATCCGGGGACAGACACGACCAGAACAAAGGCCATGCAGATGTCGGGGCTGTACAAATAATAAAGTATAATAAACATTGGCGATTAAGTGAACGGCTGCAGAAATGTCCAAATCGAGACTTGCAACATATGACGACAAAAACGACGACGCCACGTTGCCATAATATGCGAAATATTAACAATAAATGCGGGCGAAATGGGTGGCAGGAGGGACGGGGGAACGGCGGCGGCAACAACAAATCATGCCCAAAACAATGGGCCACATTTTTAGTCGTTGTTGCTGCCTTTGCCGCTGCAACAACTTATATCAAACAATTACACATATTTTGCATGCGGTAGCAGCTCGAAATTTGAACAATTGCCGTAGACGAAGACGAAGTCTCGCAAAAGAGCAGCAACAAGTTGCAGTTGCTGCTGCGGATTTAGCATATTGCAGCAGCAGCAGCAGCAGCAGCAACAATAAAAGCTGGTTAGCCACACACAATGCCAGATGCAAGTAGCTCAGCTCGGCTGGTCTAAGTCGGCATCCTCGTCTTCGGCTGCTGAAGAAGTTGTAGCCATCAGCAGCAGCAGCAGCAGCAACATCAAAGCTGCAACAGCAACAGAAGCAACAACGTGCCCAACGGTGCATGCAAAGCAGTTGCCGCACAGAGAATAACAATTATATGAATTAATTTATACATTGTTGTATATTTATATAATATTAAAGTAAATT
The DNA here is from genome assembly GCA_008042675.1 of Drosophila seguyi. Lineage (NCBI taxonomy): Eukaryota > Metazoa > Arthropoda > Insecta > Diptera > Drosophilidae > Drosophila > Drosophila seguyi. The sequence goes on from VNJU01008147.1 coordinate 833, forward strand.
AATTTTAGATATTTAATATATGACAAACTTATGTAAAATAAATTCATAAAACCGCTTTAAATATTTCCAAAATAATGATTTAGCTTGAAGTCAAGCTACATTTTCTCCTGTGTGCTGCTGCTGCTTCTGCTGTTCCCGATGCAGTTGCAGTTGCAACTTAGCAAGTGAGACGCTGGCACAGTAGCAGCCAAAATAGTTGTCTTCGCTGCCATCTCCCCACCTGCTGGCTCATGCTATATCCCGTCTCAGGCCTTGGCATCGCCCACGAAGAAACACGACGCGTCTGCGGTGGCGTCGGAATCAGAATCGCCGGCTTTTTGGCTCTGGATCTGTGGATGAGGTGCTCCAGTGTGCTCCTATGAGAAAACGTGAGGCACCGCACAACCACAGCTCCTCCGGTGGCTGCATTCCGCGACCCCTCCTCAATCTGCATCTCGGACGGTGGCCAGTCCAGCGGCTACATGGAATCTTTTCGATTGCCCTATGTAATTGATCATACCCTGGAGAGGGTCTACAGAGATTGGATTAGATTGGGCTGGGTCAAGGTTTAAGTACCCAAAAAAAGGGCTCAAATAGAAAATAAATAGGAATTTAAATATGGTAGGTAACATGGTATATGAGAAGTATTTATATTTTCTTTCTTTTCTTTTTTGAACAATTAAATCTGTAATTATTTATAGAAACTCTGACGTAAATTGTATTTTATGGACCTACAAAATTAGGTATCATAAATATAATCTCCTACTACGCAGTTTTGCTTATTTATAAATATAAAAAAGTAAAACAGATACAAGTTAACTGATATCAGTCAATGAAGATTAAAGAGTCTTAATTGAACTTGAAGAGATTAAAGATAGAGATTCTAATCATAAATAGCGAAGAACCCTTTGATTAAATATTTAATGCTGATTGTTTTATAATCAAGTAATTTTTTTTTAGTACTTATTTAAATATATATTTGATACAAAATAGAGCCAGAAAGAGATATGAAAAATCTATAGAAATACATAAATATTAAAATAGTTACAAGAAAATTCTCATATATTTCTCCAAAGGTACTCCAACTTCGTTTCCCATTTTCCCTGTACAAATTTATTACTAACATTTTGTTGTATCTCTGGCTTCCTCCCATAATGTCTTTCTTACGCTCGCCGCTTTGTCCAGGGGCGTGGAAGGGGTTGGCAGTTAAGGCGGTTAGGGAGGAGGGTTCGGGAGGAGTAAGCGAAGTGAAACTAAACTTAAACTTCATATGTTCGGCGTGGCACTGTGCTGCTGCTGCTGTTGCCGAGCATTTTTGCAGTAGCAATTGACTTCATTTGCAATTGTTAGAGTGCCCCGTGGACCCACAGTTTTTCCCTCGGTTGGGTTTAATAAATATGTTCGAGGAAATGATGTTTGGTAATTGTTCGTTTCGTTTCTCGTTTTTGGCCGAGAAAGAGTTGGGCAAAACAGGAAGCGCCGCAGCGGACCCTTACTATCAATCGTGAGATCTCCGAGCTGGCTCCATGTTCGGTAAGTGTGTTTTAATATGCCGAAAATCTCTTACTGCCAGTTATGTAAACATTTGCATAGCCCGGTCCAGCGTCTGTTTCCTTCGTTATTAACTAAGGTGGGGGGAGAGGGGGAAGGAGGTGCTTCGAGTAAGGGAATTTCGACAAAGGTATGCACTATGATAGTACGCACACAAGCCGCCTCCAATCGAAACGAATCGAAATGAATTCACGCATTTTGACAGCACAACGAGGCCTACGTGTCGTATGCGCAATGTGGCCGAGGATATTCCTTTGCCGTTACTGTTGCCGGTGGCGCAGGTCAGTAAACCGCCAATAAAAACAACCGTTGCCGAGTGTCCTGGCCATCCTGCCCGTTGCCTCTACCTCTGCCGAAATGAAAATTGAACTCATATTTATTTAACTGGGGCCCAGCAACTCTCGCAGTCGGCATGGCAACTGGTTCTGCTCCAGCTCTAGTTGCGGCTCCTACTCCTGTTTCTGCTCCTGCTCCTGCATCCTGCTGCATCATCCGCCGCCGGTGGCCACCTCCAAAACTCGGGTCCTAGGTCCAATTCATCAACAGACGTCCTAGCTAGCAGGCTAGTAGTATGCCTCCAGAATCCTGCACAGCGAAAAATTGTTTACTAAAATATTATTTTTTATATATTTATTACATGCAGTAAAAAACATGAAATCACTGTTTATTTAAAACTTAAATATTAATGGAAAGTAAAATGATATTAGTTTATATTAATGGCATTTATAGGATTTGTATTTAAAAAGAAATTTTGTTAGACTTTTTCTTAGCTTTGAGTAGTTATTTTCATGGCGAATTTATTTATTTTTAATTACATTCTTTTCTCAGTATTAATTAATTAAATTAATGAAACTATAAAAATTATATTCTGACATTTAACAAGTATTTCCTCTCAGTAAACACTATTTTCTCACTGTGGCCCTCCAGGATCCTGCCTAGTATCCTGATTCTGCTGCCGGTCGTCCTCCTGTGTGTACTCTTTTGTCTAGGAATTTTTGAGTTTTGAGTTTGCATACAAGATGAGTTTCTGTCCGAGCCAGGGGTGGTGCGGCAAGGGGGTTTTCAAGAGGGGGCCGCATAGGCGACGGCCCATAAGCCTAGGCCCACGTCCCACGACCCACTCTTCGACATGTGCGTGCCCCTCTGGGTGCCGTAATAAAATGTCATTCGTCATTTGGTTTTTGCGTTGTGCGTTGCCGGCTTCCCAATTTTCCCAGCCCCCCTGCAGTTTTCCAAACACCACCCACCCGCTCCCCCACTTTTCCTCTGCACATCTGCAACTGGCTCTTTTGCTCCAGCAGCAGCAGCAGCAACGACAACGACAACTAATCGCATTGTCTGCGCTTTTTGTATGCACCACGCAGCCAGAAACGAAAATCCATATATACTAGCAACGACTCATACTCGTGGCACTGGCACCCATCCTGCCCCCGGCTGGTATTGCTGCTCTCAGTCGCCACATTTGCCTGTCACATTTAACAATTCTATTAATTTGTTTTGTTCTACATAAAGCTCTCGGCTCCTGATTGCATTCCCCGCACAGCCTGCCCCTCGACGGGGAATACCTGAATAAGGCATGGATTCTGCAGGCAGCACTGCAGTTTTATTATGACAATTTTGATTTGATTTTGATTTCTTATGCAATTTTCTTGCACTGCCACTCATCTGCTCTTTATTCTGCGTAACTCATATTTTTGTTTAGTTTTTGATTTGAGCATTCCGTATGCATAGACGGGGGATCCAATCCACCTCAATCCACCTTCGAGTGTGAGTTTGAGTGTGAGTTTTTGAGTGTCTGGTGTTCATTTGTTATTGAGGGTGTGGCGAAATCTTTGTGGGGGACGGAAAACTGCAAGCGCGGATATTGCCAACTGTGGTCTGGCTGGAAAGCCCTTAACCCTTTGCCCCGCTTACAATCGGGTTGTGCCCCTGCCCAGATATTGTCTTCGCTTCGCTGGCGACGACGATGCAACAGCAGCAACAGTAACAAATGTCGAACGGCGGTTGGCATTTGCGAAATTCTACAAAACTAAAATATATCATTCGAGGGACTGACCTCGCCTCCCATCCGTTCAATTCTCCGTCCCCGATTTCTATGCCTTCAACCACAATTCTCTATATGCGTAATTTGTGTACACGGAAAGTTAAGTATTTATAATGGAAAATAATAATAATTTATCAGGAATTTGTAAATTTATGTGTATTATTAAACTTGATTGTAATTAAGGGACTAAGCTTATAAGCTTACACAAAACGATCCTGTAATTAATGTTTATATAATATATATAAGATATATATATAATAGTTCATTATCTTCCTGAATTTTATTATATTTAATTAGAAAATATCATAATTAAAAGTTCCGAAATCATTTAAATAATTTCCTAAAACTTCCCAAAAACCTCTCTATTTTTCCCCGTGCACCGTTCCAAAAATGCAAAAGGACCCTGGTTTCTAAATCGTAGACCGCTTCTAACTGAAAATAATGATAGGCGCAGGCGACATTTCTCCCTGAGAATGGGTATAGGAAGTGGGTTTCCGAACGAGGGAATGGGGGCACGGGTATGTAATTGTCAATGCATATTTGGGGAGACTCATCCTGCTCGCGGGAGGACGAGGACCAGCACCCCCGTCCCGATGACTCGGATTGTTTGGCTTGGTTTTGGTTGCGTTTGGTCACCATCGACCATTGTCGCTCGATTTATGATTTATTTTTTTGCATTGGTCGCCGCCATAGGGATGCGCAGTGGTTGGTCGGTGGTTCAAGTGGATCCGCAGTGACACTGCTAAATTAAAAGATTGATCGCCGCCCTGATGGATCTCTGATTGATGCCAGCGTTAATCAAATTAAACTGTTTAGTCACAGACACGCATGAGGTGGGTATTTTCGGGGCTATCATGCAACGCTGATGGTCATAGTTGATGGAGTTCTTAAACCAGAAATTAGCTAATGTAATTGGGGAGGCTGTAAAGTTGGAGCTTAAAGTTAGTGTGAAAACAATTGATAATATTGAATGAAATGTACAGAATTTTTAAACGGGAACTTTGCCTTGAGAGCCATTATAATTTATGTATGTCTTTTCCATATAAGTTAATTAATTTGAGGATTTTATAAACTTTATATAATTTTTTTGTTCAGAATATTTTTAGCTTTCATTTCCCAGTGTCCCTGCACCCCTAACGACTGTTGTCATCAGGTGTATTATCGAGGCAAAAGGTAACTAAGAGCCTGCCAGAGGTCACAGGCTCCTCGCCTATTTCTGGTTAAAATGCTTCTGCAGTTTCACCATTTCCACCTCCCCCCGATTATCCCGCCTGCCGACTTCTTTGTTTTATTGTTATCGCCTGTTCCAGGCGAGCCTTCTATTCTCGGGGAGTCCTGTTCCTGGCTCTGGCCAGCCAGCCTGATAATTCGAATGGTCATTATTTATATTCTTTGAAAGTGTTTTTGCGTATTCAAAAATTCTATTAAGGAAGTTCAAGTACAAAACTCTAGTTGCCCGCCTGCCGTTGTCGTTCATGCATGTCGAATGCATCACAGAGGGGGCAGAAGGGATCCACAGAGAGAGGGTCCTGTTTGGAGTTGGATTCGGAGTGGGTGTAGATGGAGCCTGCAGGCTGCAGTGTCGTCGCAACGTCATCGGCATCGTCATCGTCATCGTCGGCCTGAACGTCATCATCTGCCAGCCTCGGCCCCTTTTTCGTCCAGCGTCGTTGTCGTCATCGTCATCATCGTCCCCGTTTGCTGTTGTGTAGTTTTTGCGTTTATTGTTGCATTTCTGATGTGATTTTTAGTATTGTCCAGCGACGAGTGCAATGTGCTCAGCATTTTTGCATGTATCCTGTGGGTGGCTCTGGGGCTGGCACTGCTGCTCCCGTGTTAAATTGTTTGCCTGATGCTCGATCAAAAATGACAAATGTAGCTACAGTGCCGGCCGGAAGTCTGTGCAGGCAGTGGGAAAATAAGCCAAGACTTTCAAAAGTTTAATTAGAAGCCATGACAGGGGTTTCTTTTTAATTAGCAAATAATTTTCATGGCCTAAAGGAATTATAAAATAAAAATGAAAATATTTTACTCTTTTGAAACTTTATTCTATAATAATTAGAACATAGAAAGAAGAAAGCAACATGAAAAATATCTATATAACATATATATATAATTAATTAGATACAGATTAAAAGTTTTATATGTTTTTAAAGACTAAACTTAAAAGACTGCTTACCAAGTCATCGAAGAAATCTTTTTAAAAAATCCAAATAAACATTTAATAAATGCCAGCTAGTATACATTGAATTGACATTTATTAAAGCCACCTTTTTTAATATTTTTCATACTTTTCACCGGCACTGTTTCTGCTTCATTTTGGGCAACACTCACAGCAGCAGCTTTCGATGTCGCTGGGATTGCTGCAAAATGTTAATTTGAATTTGTGAGCATGTCATTAACACAGGCACAGGCACAGGCTCACACACGCACACACAACAGCACCCACTTACCCACACACACACACACTCAGATAGTTTGGCACAAATGCCACGCCCATATGGAGGCGGCATGCATATGCGTTTGACAAATGCGTTGTTAATGATGCAAAATGCAATTTTCGAAAATTCAGAAAGTTTTGTTTTCGATTCTGTGCACTCAGCGAAAAGTGGGGAAAATAAGGTTCCAGATTTAGGATATTACACTTGAAGAAATGGTTCATTATACGAATATATTTTTGAGTTTCTCTAATCATTCGATTCAATAAAAAATATTTATTTACCAGCTACTTTTTCTAACTTTCAGTGTAGAATTAAAAAATAAACTACAACGTAGGAAGTTCTAAATGTGATTTAAAGCACAAATTATAAATACAAACAGATCTTCTGTGTAGCCTGGGGAAGGGGTTAAAAGGGTATATTTCTATATAAACAAAACATAACTAAACAATCTGCCGCTTTAATCAGCGCCGCTCTAGACAAGCAACCGCACAGATACAGCTACGGCTACATGTACGGATACAGATACAAACAACTCAATTACCAACAACAAAAGAGCCCGGCCAAGAAAACGTCGGCCAACATTCATCACCACAAAATTAAATGGCCTTTGTTTATATACATTTTCCCCAAAATGGAGGGAAAGATCGTTGAGAAATTTAGAGAAATGCTGCGGTAAAAGCAATGGTACAATATTTTCTCAACGCACCGCATTTGTTTAATTATAAATTTCTGTCAAGAATCTGCCCCGTGGAGTTGTTTTTTTTTATATTTTTTTTTCTATCTCAAAAGAAGCGCCGACGCGTCTTCAACATGTTGCCTTCGTCACCCCGGAAAATGTGGTGGTGGGAGGAAAAGTGCACACACACACATAAACACAGATAGAGGGACAACAACAACAGCAGCAGCAACAAAATGCAAACAAACAAGCGATTACAGAGGAGAAGGAGCGCTCCTCCAGGTCCAGAGTTTTCGAGTTTTCCCCCCACCCACTTTTCCATTTTCCAACTCGAGATGCATTTGCCAATGTTTAGTTGTGTTGCGTTTTTGATGTTCCCAAGGGAAACAGATAGCCCGGATCAGCTCAGCTTCGTGTTGTTTAGTTGAATTCGAATTTGATTTGTTTGTTCAAAATTTATTAAAGATCAAAGGAGGGGCTGAGTCAACTTGTCAATGCCCGGGACGGCCGCAGAATATCACAAAATAACCGCAGCCAGGGGATTTGTCAATAATAAACCAAAACAAATAAACTGCTGATCCCTGAGAAAGATCTTGGGGTACAGGAAATATTCGAGAAATAAAGGAAATACCCTTATACAGGGGGTTTTGCTTGTTGGGTTGTTCTTAGATTACTCTTTAACTATTATGTTATGCAGCTCTAGTATATACATCATTTTAAATCTGAGATGATATAAAAATATTCTTTTAATAAATAATTTTTATAATATATATATATATATAATATATATATAATATCAATGATTTAAAGTAAGAACATTATTTACAAAATCACAAAACAATGCTTTACGTATATTTATTATTACTTTAAAACTTAAAGCCACTCCAAAGAAAATTTCCAGAGAATTTTTTACTAAAAAAAAAAAACAAATGCTACAACCTTCACTCCGTTATGGACATCTTTATGGAAATAAGAACATCTTTCCCTGAGGGGAAAGATATTTATATTAATTTTCGATAGAGCATTCACTTTGCAGCCGTTCGAAAACCATCAATTCTTTATTAATAATTCGTTGGCAATTCTAAACACAATTAAAATCGCCGGCCATAAGCAATACAATGAAGTCGGGAAGGAAGACCGTCGCCTCGTTAAAGTCCCCTCGACATCCTCTTTCCATCTTCCTGTCTCTCCCGCCTGAGGTCCCGACCAACCCCCCTCTCTGTCGTATACAAAACAAAGTCGCCAACTATAAAAATTATAGTTAATGTATAAATTTAATGGCAACTCGTTTATTAAAAATTTTATTTGAATTCTTTTATTTATACGTTTTATACGCTCTTTTGCACTCGCAAAACTGGCAAGCGGACAGAGCTGGCGAACTGGTGGACTTGGCTGCAACAAAGTTGCACAGCATTGGATGGCCAAGAAGCAGACGATGAGCTCCGCTCTACCCCTTTGTTCCCTACGTCCCTGCCATAAATCGAAAGAACAAATCGCCGCAGCAAAGGCAGTAAAAGCAAATAAACCCAAGTGCAGACATAATAAACTCGCTGGTGTTATGCGCGGGACTTTGTGGCAAGAAGGGGGCTGCGTGGGGCTCTAAGGCGGCAAATTGAGTGGCAAGGGGCAGGGAAAATGCACTTGCCCAATTGGGCAAGCGGCAGTGAGGTCATTATTGCAACTATTGAAATTATCCAGCTCGTGGGTGGTACTCGAGAGAGCTGCATTTCTAAGCTTCGAGTCGAGTCCAAATTTTATATGTACATGCAATTTCCGGCTGCACTTTTTACGGCCCTGATTATGGCCAACTTTTTTCGCTCTTTCCGCCGCCTGCCTTTCGGACTGCCTTTGGGTGTACTACACGCAATTTAAAACTAAATGGACGTTGTGGAAATGGCAACGCTGTTTTTTGCAAATATTAAATGTTCACGCCACAATGTTGCTACTGCTGCTGCTGGCAAGAAATACAAGAAGTCTGTGGGGGGGACGGAGAACAATTTTAATTACAGTGGAACGAACACACTTGGAATATACATATTACCCGCCGAATGTCAAATCGTAACATTGCTCAATATGTGTGCTTCACTCTCTGATTAATTTCGTATAATTTCCGATATTTTCCGACGTCGTGTTCGGAATTTGCTTGCGTTGCCCTCCTATCAGCAAGCAATTAAAAACAAGTTTATTTTACAACAATAAAATGACTAATTATTATTATTATCATCAGCGGCAACGTCGCCGCCGCCGACGACAGCGTCGACGACGAGAGCGACAACGACGGGCTATCGGTATCAGGGCGGCAAATAAAACTTAACATAAAATAGGTAAAAATCAAACGGCGGGTGGAGGTTGCCTCCATCGAACTCAACAAGTTTCAATTATGTGCTTGAGACACCGCGCAAAAAACACAAATGGGGGAAAAAACTACAGAACACTTTCGTAAGAAGTGCTCGCTCGCATCGCGTTGTTCTTGTAATAATTAATTGACTATTTGTTGCTGTTGTTCCGCACTCAAGTGTCGGCTCCTTAGGTGCAAATGAAGGTGGAAACGGGCGGGGAGGCGCAAGGGGTGCCCGGCTAGCTAAAGCACGTTATATTATTAAATTGTAATTTTATTTATTTTAAGTGATAGATATGATAACAGCACACACGGAGACAGCCAACAACGTTGTCGGTTGTTGATTGTTGATTGTAGCCTTACTATCAAAGACCGCCGACTGCACGGGAAAAAGCTGACAAATTGTTAGAATTCGTTTTCTTAATTTGTATCTGTATAAAAATAAAATATATAATGGAAAATTAATATTAGTTCTATGAGGGAAATTTCTTACTTTTGATTTTAAATAATTAAGCAAGGACACACTACATAGAATCAAAATTACAAATGAATTGCCATGAACATCACTCAAATTATACATGAAAATGGGTTCAATTTTTCCTATAAATACATTTTTAAATACAGTAAACAAAATTTTTAAATGTGAAATTGAACAAGCTATGAATAAAACCAATATTAATTTAAACGACGAGAATATGTATCTTATTTTAGACATTTATTCTTGGGCAAGGACACACTCCTAACTAATAAACAAATACTCGATCAACAATATTGATAATTCTGATGTAAGTGTTAAATTTTTACAGTAAGTAACTTTTTACCTGACAGTGTATTAAAGCGTTCTGGGGCTGCAAGCGGGGGGAGGCGTCACGGGGTAATATCCACTCAGCTACAGTTGCTAACTAAATTGCAACATTTCTATAAAGCAGTCAAGTTTATGACACTAAACTAATGCAAAGGCGCATGCTAACTGTGTGTCCCCGCCACTTCGATCGACTGACTGGCTGTGCGGCAAACTAGTTGCTGTTTGTGCAACATTGTTGCACGAATCTAGAACACCGTCTGCAGTCGTATCTTGAACTTGTTCCAAGATGTTTTCAGCATTTCGACGGATTATGCACGGAGACAGATTAACGAATGACTTAAGTGGCATATCGCCAAGGGCGTAGAAGGGGGGTCCGAAAAATGAGTATCTCTAATTAAGATTTATGTTACAATCAAACATTATACTTGGAGATTTGACTGTTAAATAATAAATATTGTGAGAGGTGTAAAAATATGATTTATAGTGAAATATTAATAAATTAGGCATTCAGACAGAGGCTTCCCTTGAAACAAAGATTCTCTTACGATATAAATTGAGTCTAGAACTTAGGAATTACCTTAAAAGAACTGTGTATCTTATAGATACATTAAACGCAAATATTTCTTTAGAGGATGTTTTTTCCCATTCCTGTTAACATTTTCCAACCAAATGTGTTACATTAACCCAAATGCAAACTCCAGCTGTAACCCGTCCCAACCATGCCCGCAGGAGTTCGATTGCAGCCCACACCGTTCCCCAATTAGTGGCATAATTCATGTTTCGCAGCAGCTGCCTTGCACGGGCCGAGTTGTTCGCAGTCGCCACATATTTTGTCATTTAATTAAAGGCCAATCAAAAATGCAGACGACTGCCAGTTGCAATGCGAACGCACACAGGGGCATATGCAAAATATATGTATCTGTGTAAATGACAGAGCATAAACAAAACTTTGGACGCGTCTAAATTATTTCCGCCGCGCAGAGTCAACGATCTGCAATCGAGGCGCGATCAGCGAACCACGATCGACGATCCGCGAGCCGCGATCCACGATCCACAGACGATGTCTAGCGGTAAACTTCCTTATATAAATTTCAATAAAAAGCATATTGACAGACAAACACACGCGACAAATAATGCGTAAAAATTATTGAATTGCAAATTGAAATAAAAAACGAGAATGGAAAAAGCTTAAGAGTGAACAGAGGATATACCCTGCAGAGTTAGGGGAATAATATATTTTGTGCACTAAATATGGGAAGAAATTAAAATAATACTAAAGTATTAACTTGCTAAAAAATAATGTATATCTTTAACTCGTTGAATGCCAGATTTTAATACAGGTATTCAATATTTTGTTATTAATTTTTGCAGAATGAATTTAAAACTTAGTAGATTCACTTTTATTATCGAATAGAATGTCTTACTTATTGTCACCTAGAAGGTACTTCAGATATACCCCTAGGAATTTATATCCCATAGATATAAAAACAAGTGCGAGGGACTGAAGAACCCAGCTCCAAAGTTGTTTATGCATTTTGCCAGCAACTGGACTTGGACTTGGAGTCTTCAGCGGACACGTCTCCGTCTCTGTCTATATCTCAGTGTCAGTCTCCGAGTCTTTCTCAGTCGCTGTTCCAGTCCGCATCCACACAATCACATGGACATTCACAGTGATATCTATAGCGATATTCGCTGTGTCCCCAGACGTGCAACATTGTGTGGCAATGTGTGTGACAACGACTTTGTCGAACTGGTTTGGCTGCAACATAATAAAATATTTTATTTAATGTTTAGTTTATTTTGTGCAGTCTTCAAATTTATGGGCCACAAAGTTGCCCCGGATCGGGGCAATGCCTCCTCCGCCCGGCTATATCTTTGGCTGCCCTTCTCCCTTGAGAAATGCTCCGCGAATTTTGTTTGCTTTAAAATCTGAACTCTTGTGTTTGCCTTGGCTAAACATTGTAAAAATATCTCTGCGGCCGCCACATCTGGGAGTCAGCTCAGAAAAATCGCCCCGGATCACTTGATCTGCCAGCGTCCATCGATCGACTCTTCGGTCATTAAAATTGCAACGTGCTGTTTACTGTTGCAGTGGCTGCAGCAGGAGTTAATGCACAGAAAAAAAAAATTAATTTAAAGTTTTTTTAATTATTTTAGATATATTTAAAAGCCCAGGAATTGTAATATATTTTTTAATACACTTTTAGACTGAAATTCTTTCTTAGAAGATACTTAATGTATTTATATCCTTATTAACCCATCATCACTTGAATTCTTTCTGTGTGCCACAGTTGCTTTCGTGCAGAGTTGCTGCCACATTTATTGCACTCGCCGGGATTTGTTGCTCGCTTTTATTAAATCAGCGCAGCAATTGCAATTTAATATTAAAAATAATAACAAACAGCAACTGAGGCAGCAACTGCTGCTGCTGCTTGGACCGCCTTCATTTTCCATTTTTGCATTGCTCGTGTTGCATTCTTGCAGTTAATTATTTGAATGGGGAACAGAGACCAGACCCCGGACCAGAAGATGAAAAAAAGATCGAATGGATCGGGGGCAAGAGGTATGGCTGCTGTTTGCAGTTCCATTGAAAATGTTTTAATGCACGCTTCGTCGGTCAATGCATGTCAGTTGTTGTTGCCGCTGCCGCTGATGTTGCATCTGCGTCTGATCTTGCAGCAACTTCCTATTTCTTCGTGGCAGTTGGCGCAAATGTAAACAAATTAATTAATTGCCTTTAGTTGCGGTCTTCAACTCGTCGATGTGATGTGATGTGTTCTGCTCAAGTAAATGCAGTCTGGGAACAATGAAGAGAATTCAATAAATAAAGGGAAGGAAGCTGAGGAAATTTTGCAAATAATAACATTTATTTATGCATAAAATAATAGTATTTTTTTATAAAAATAAGAATTCTCTTAAGGTTATTAATTTATTCAACATTTGTTGCTTTATAACAAGATTGTTGTCTGCACCTTCTTTCTCCTATTTTTAAGAAAAGGTAACCTTATTCAAAGTATTGTTATTATTTTGCATGTTAATTAAAAGTAAAGCTTTTAAGAGATCAAATATTATTTTAAGATTTGACTTTTATTAATATTTCCCCCCCTAAAAATGAGGCCTTCAAGTCCCTACCTTCCTTCTCTCCCCAAAAACAATTAGTTGCTCCTGTTGCAATTAATTTGTTTTACCAATTTATCAAACGCTGGACCATATTTTAAGCTTACAAATATTGAAATAGCTGCTCAGCGAGGACAGATAACGGATTACCCGGAATGAATTAAATAATCAGCACTGCGCCATGCCGGGCAGCGGCATCACACATACGCCACGTATGCCACCCGGGCAAAAGGAGAAAAGCAATCAAGAGGCGGCCACCCGGAGCTTCAGCTTGCTTAGAAAGGATACACACACATGCATATACCACCCACGTAGTGTGTGGGGAGACGGGGCGACGAGGCAGCGAGAAAGGATGAAAGGATGCATGGTTGGGAGGATGTGTTGCCTGCTCGACGGAGATTGGCTGCGTCAGCCAACCAAAAATCTTTACTGTTTCGAAAAAGTTGAACATTTTCGCACAAAAAGGCGCGGCATGGACTCGGACTCGAACTCGCACTCGCAAGGAGCAGCCGGCAGGCAGGCAGGCAGGCAGGAAGGATGCGAAACGAGAGAGCGAGCTGCTGCTGCAGCTGAATTTGAATTTGAAATTCAAAAAGCCCACACTCCGAGCACTCGGGGCCGTCCGTCAATGTCCATGTCCTGCTGCTGGACATTGGCGAAAAATGCGTTAGCCAACGCTGCCGCTGTTGCTGCCATTGCCGCCGAGGAAAAGTAGAAGGCAAAACTTTTCGGGCCTGGCAAATGAAATGAAAGCACCGCGCCCCGAAGAAGTGGAGGGAGGGAGCGTGTGGAGCGTGAAGCGTGAGGTCCTGCTGGCCGTAAGAGTGAGGAGCAGAGGACCTAATGCGCAAGGATATTCGTAAAATGCAAATGTGCAGAAAACAAACACACGCACAGAGCATACAGCACACAGCCTTTGCTCTGGACATTGGCAGCAGGGCGAAGCACTAAGGACGAAGGACACATGGTGGGCTGAGGCACTACACTACACTACACACTCTGGGCTCGCCACTGGACACTCCATCTTGCCGGGGCTGAAGGTGGCCCAAGTTGACGGTGGCGGTAATGGCATTTTGGGCCACGTTCGACGATTTCGGACACCCACGACAGCAACAGCACCAGCACCGTCTCCTGGGTCCTGCGAGTGTCTGTTGCTGTGTGTGTGTGTGTTGTAGCTGTTGTGCGTTTGTGTGCATTTCCGCCAAAGTCGCAAAATGGCGGCTTGAAAAATCGCCACCCATCGCCATCATCGTTGTTGTCGTCATCAGCAGCAGGAGCAGCATTTGGCAGGAAAAGCAGGAAAGAGCCTGGAACTTTGGCAGGCCAAACAAAAGGCGGCGAATGAAATTTCGGGGCAAGCCTTTTCAAATAGCGCTCAAGCCACGCGTAGATGGATTTTAGACGTTGCCATCTCTCGTGTGTGTCCGCTGCTCCACAGAGTATGTGTGTGCGTCAGTGGACAAGATGGTGGACAGTGGGGCGGCAAGGCGCACTGTGGGTTGAAATAATAAGAAAAGGAGGGGTGGGGATAATAATATATGCTCTAATTTCTCTGGTAAGTTAAGGGTTTATTATCCTATCTATGTTGGATTTATTAAAAAAAAAAAACAATTTTGTTTAGGTTAAAAATGAATTTATGAAATAAGAATAATAATGCTCGTTCCTTTTTTTAATCTTTAAAAATATATACATTTAATTATGTGAAAAGTATTTATAATATATTTTATGTGTTATTTAAGATATATACCCATGCTATTTGATACATGCTATTAAAGTTCCCTTGTTTTTAATGCCTGCTTCATAATCTCCTAGAATTTTTAATTTATTTCACTTTCAGGCATACCTTAACCCACTGTTGCCTAGCTCTAGATCTTTCTGCTGGGTGGCTTCCTCTCCTGGGCAACTCCGTTCGATGCCTATGTCGCTGTTTGGTCATCAGCGATGTTTGCTGCGCCGTTATTTTTGCTCCTGCTCCTGCGGCACCACCTTCAATGCCCAGCTCCCCGTCGATGGGATGGCCACCCCCTAGCCAGCTCCTCCTCCTTCTCCTTCTCCTTCACATACTCATCCTCATACTCATCCGCATCCTAAAACCCAACCCGCTGCCGATGCTGGTGCAGCTCCTCTGGCTCTTGGTTGTTGTTTTTCGCAGAATTTTCGTTTCCGTTTCCTGGGCCCAAACGTGCGTGTGTGCGCCCGCGTGTGTGTGCTGAACGTGTGTGCGTGTTTGTGCAGCAGTCTCCCCCCCCACCCTCTAGCCACCTCCCGTCGCATGCAGCAACGGCATGAACATAGAGAAAACAAAAACAAAAATCTTTCAAAATGAGAAAACGGATGCCAGCTTGCACATTTGCACAACGGACCAACGGGCACCTCCAACTGCCAACTACTAAACCCAATCCCACCCTGAGACCCGACCCCGCACCTTTGGAAGCCTCCTTCCCCGGCTCCTTCTCCTGCTAGAAAGGGTTGGAGGCCTAAGCCCAATGCAGGGGCTCCGCTTGAGGGCGCCTCATCTGGTCAAAGTCGCCGGACTCCGGCACCGTCGTTATCGATGACGATGGCGATGACGACGCTGCCCCAAAGCATCTCCACTGGCACCACCCCGTAACACCATCAGCACCACCATCACCTGCAACCTGGTCCACCTGGACCACCGGCAAAACTAGTTGCCATGCATAAAATTTCGTTACCTCAATGCCGGAAATGACGGAGCCGAGGCCGGCAAACAAAACGAAATTTCCAGGTTTTGGGCTCCGGTCTCCGGACTCTGGAGCTGGAGCTGGAGCAGGAGCTGGGAGTCCTCTGGCGAAGAATGATAATCAGCTGCTCAAAGGGTTCGTTCAACTCGGGTCGTATTTAAATCTGAACTTGACGGTATTAAATTGGTTATATTCAAGGGACTATGTGGAAGCTGAGGAAAGATCTTTAGAAGGGTTTATATCTTTTTTTCTTGAGGAGATTTTATTATATTAATATTTTCTGTTTGAAGATAGGTTTACAATTTTATTTTAAATTTGTTGGGTGCCTTTTTAAAGGGTTGTTTAGTGAAGAGTAGATGATGGTCTTAAATTTAAGTGTTCTTATGTGAAAATCAAAGTCGAACATAGAAAACTTGACGGGAACTTAACCCTTCTTTTGGGAGGTTCCTAACAAGATCAACTAAATGCACGTGAAAATGCACAAAAACATAAATAAAATATTAAAAAGGTTGAATAAAAAAGACTTTATTTATATAAACATATAATACTTATATTATCTTTACTATTAATTTCATTAACTTATATATATTATTAAGGGTACAACGGTAAGATATAAATGGTTCCAAATATCTTTGCTTAAGGAAATGACTTCCCTTACTTATACTTAATACTCTTTAAATACATATATGGTTTTCTTAATTTATTTTTATACATTTTAAGTAACATTTTTATAAGTTATTTCGTTATTTCCCCAAGTGCACAAAAGAGCGGCTTGAAGTTACCAAAAATTTTGCTAGCTGTGTGTTATATTAAAAGTCCGACCCGCTGGCCAATTATCAATACCGCAATGCATTGGCTGCGTTTTTGCCACTACAGGAAAAGCCCCCGACTCTCTGCTCCCTCTCTTCCGCCCCTGGAAAACTAAGCCCGCAGTTGCATCTGTGGAGCGGAGTGGAGCCCTGGACCGACCGCCTTTATACGCCTTCCTGCACTTAATTATTATCAGCAAATATGCAGCAGGCCGATCGGCCCAATGCACCGCCCACTCCAGCCCATGCCTTGCGCCCCACCCGCTCTGGAAAAACCGATGCGAACGCCACGTTTGTCGCGCCTACGAGCGAAATTTTCTCTAAAACAAAATTAATTCCAATTTTGTGTTTTTGTAGAAAATTTTGGCGTTGCCAAACATTACAGCAACAACAAAAGCAGCAGCAACAGCAAGGCAGGAACCGTTGACGACGACGACCGCACAGCAACGGCAATGACGTTGACTTTGCCGGGACTTTCCCGTACGTTTGAGCCCCCTCGGAAAAGCCATTCCCCCGCCGGATGGTTGGGAACTCTCCTAGTTCGTCTACGCTTACGCATATGCAATTTGCGCCTGCAGGCCTCCAAGAGGGGTGGTATTTTCGGGCGGCTCTGGGTGGGTTTTCAGGGCAGGACCCGGCACCCGGCACCCGGCACCCAGACCCACCACGCCGGTGTCCCTCCGATACCAATACATATGCAGCGGACCGAACCGAACGGAACCGAACCTAAAAGCCCGGTCCAAACCGGGTCCCCGAAAACTTTTCTAGGTGCAGCAGACACTTTGCATGCGTATTTTGCACGCATTCTAGAATTTCAATTAAAAATAAATCACAAAAACGTTGCCAGGGCCCCGGCCAGCATCCTGTCTACGCACGGAGAGGGAGTGTGTGTGCGAGTGTGCCAGTGTGTGTTGGGGGATGCACTGGAAAGATAGATTTTGTTAAGAAAATTAAATCAGTTTTTGGTGTCATAAATTAGATTTATTTTTAAGAAATTTTAAACATTAAATATCAAAAGGTGGGGTGATCTCTGGGACTTATAATAACAACTGAACTCTTGTCGGTTTATTTATATATATTTATATTTCATTTATTAAGAACATAATTATTAAAAATTATACAAGATTATTTGATAGGTGAATTTTCAGAACGGAAAATCTATTATCTGTTTAGAAATTCATAAGAATGTATGTAGAATTTATGAAATGCAAATTGATGGGCTTCACATATGCTTTTCATATATATTTTCATCAAGATGGTTATGCTTTTGGTATTAATGAGGAATTTATTTTCTTTATATAAATTCTAGAGTTTTTGCTTAAGAATCAAACCGCATTTTCTTCGTGTGTAAGTGTGTATCTGGACTGCGAGCCGGTGCATTTGCATCTCGCGCTGCATCGTCGTCGCCATCGCCATCGTAGCTGTGTTAGAAAATGCATTTTGCACACGCATCCAATTTCTCCTCGGCGGAGTCCTGCTGCACCACCCTCGCCCCCGCATCACCTCCCCGCCTGCACCACCTTCTGCCCCCTTATGCCTTCCCTCCCCTTGCCTGTAGATGCACTTGCAGCTGCAGTCGCCGTTTTGCAGCCATATCGATGACGGGCTGACTTTGGCCTCGACTGTTGATGCTTCTCTTTGGTTCTAGTGTGTGTGTGTGTGCTGGAGAGTGTGTTTGTGTGGGTGAGTGCGGCTTGGGTTGCCATGTGCACCGCCCAACTGCGATGCGTTTTCTTTGCCAGCAGCCATAGCCATGTCCACCAACAATAACGACAGCAACAACAATGACCCGGCCAAAGTTGGCAGAAAACTTAATGTGCGCTCTTTCCATTATGACTCCCTATATAGATATATACATATATATATTTTTATATATATATACATCTGGCGTCTCTGTCATGTCGGCGGAAAAGCGGTGGCCCCCTACATTCCCCTCTAATGGTCAGTTTAATGGAAGATTCAGCGGATTTATAGGGTGATAACCCTTCGCAGGAGAATCGAATATCTTAGATACATTATCTTGTAGGAGTTTCTATTAAAAGCTTAATGATTTTTAAAGGTCTTTACTATTTAATAATTATTTAATATTTATTTATTAATTTCCAAAGATTTGTTAAAGATTTCTTAATTAAAATTTTGAAAATAATAACCATCTTGGTGCTAAGAAAAAGTATTTCGAAAATTTCCTTTTGTTGGTAGGAAGTCTCTATATTATTAATATTTAAAATTCCCTTTCTTATTTAAAAAAAAAAAAAATATATATATATTTTTTTATAAAAATCTATCAACACTTAAGAAAATCTTTAACCAAGTCAAGCTTCTTAACCCAATTTCCCAGCTACGGTGTCAGCTTCTTAACTTAAACTTTCCAAGCAGTATAATCCCCATTGTGACATGTTCCTAATCCTTGGTCATGCCGAATTTCCTTTCCACTCTGGTATGACCCCCCCACTTTCCCAGCACTATCTGGGCTGCTCAATCAATACTCCTCCAGACCCCTGTAAATAATGAATTCGAAATCGTTTTTGTTGAATTGAAAATCCTTTTCGTACGCCGCGCAGCAGCGATCTCCTCCGGCCAGGACACCAACACGACTCCAGTTAGGACTACCACTTGCACTCCCTCTTCCCCAGCTCCCACTCCCAGCTCCGACTCCGATTCCAACTCCGACTGCGATTCCCGACAACGGGAACTGCAGCACAAACATCTACGGATATATTCGCATGCAAACGAGTGCGGCGCCGGAGAGGCCTACAAAGCGAGGAAATCATGTATAATGGCCAAAACATACAAATACGCATACGGCTATGTATGTATGTGCAGGATGCGTACGCACACGCATCTCGGGGCATATATGTAGATGTGTATGTATAATACTTAGAAATGTCCACCCGCCGCCCGTTCCGCCATTTTCCGTGTGCGTGTGTGTGTGTGTGTCCATTGCGCCTCCGAACCGAAAATGCAGCAAATGCCACATAAGTGCCCCTCGCCGGGTGGCCAATGCCCCATTGACACAGGGCTGACAGCGGGGTGAAGGGGGGTGGGCGACGCATTAGAGTCGCGTTTTGTGGGGGGCTCGGGTGGCGGGGGGCTAAGCTTGTGTGCGTGGCGAAAATTCGTTGCCACGATTTGCCTATAATTATGTGTGTTATATAACAAACTGCATTCTGCCGAAATGCTCAGCATTGCATGGAGGGGGGGTGGGATATGACCACCCAAAACCCCCCATACCCCCTCGTTTGCCTGCATGAATATTCAATAGCTCAAATATCGTATACGCCGCGTTGCCCTGCTCCTGCGCCTCCGCTGCCAGCGAAATAGTTGATAATAATTATTTAATTTCATAATGCATTGCCCGACTACCTCGATTTCTCTCTCTCTCCGTTTTCCCTGTAATTGGAAACGTCAGCTCGGCCTCAGCTTTCTTAATGGGCGATGATTTCTGTGCCTGTTCTGTGTTGGTTTCTGGTTTTGGATGAGACTGCGGCCTGCGAATCGATCGCCGCCCCGGCTACTGTTTAATTTGATTCGTTTTTGCTGAGGCTGAGCTCGCATTACTGTAATTACGCACAGAGCGAACAAAAAATACAAAATAATTCCGAGGAAACTCATAAAAAGGAATCAAAACGAAGTCATTACAGTCACACATTCACACACAAAGTAAGACAAAAAACCAAAAAAAAAGGGTTGGGAGTTGCAGAGATCTGCGCATGCAAAGTGAGGCAAATTATGGAGAGAAATGCGAAAAATATATGCGATTTGAATAATGGCATTGCCCATAAATGATTGAGAGTGGTCAGTCTTTTTTCCAATTCAAATTTCACAAACAGAGGTAAAAACCCTCGCCCTTTGATGAGCTCTCAATCTGGCTTTGTGTAATTGCGGTGTAATCTTTTACCGATAAAGGCAACTCACGAAATTCTAACCATTTATTATGTTAAATTAAAAGCCATAGGATAAAATCGTGTGAAGGTTGCAACTTTGTAACACAAAGGCTTCCTTCGGGCAGCAACTCTTTTGCCACGCTTCCTTTCGCCATCTTCACCTTATCTTATCTGCAAATTATAATTATTTTAATCTCTGCGAACATAATTATTTAATAATCCCCGCGGCTGCTGATTATATGAGATCTTCAAGATCATAGCTTTTGATTGCTGTGGCTGCTTTTCTGAATTTCTGCAATTTCAATCTACTGCTAGCAATTGCGGCTAATGCTGCATGCAAAACAGTAGCAGCTTTCGAGTTAACTCACGAGTCTTTCGGCTGAGTTTGTGGCAGGAAATGTGGCTGCCGGAGTCGCCAACACACAAACTCGCATGCACAAATATATATTTTCATAAAAATTATGTTTTCTGATACCCTATAAGAGGGTATATTAAGTGCTTAAGGCATTGAGTTAACTCAAGAAATGTATTGAGTGCGGGAAATATTATAAGATCACAACGTAATATTCTTAGACTTGGTAAAATATTAAAAGATTGTGTTTTCAAGTCCTTTTCTTTATATTATAAATATGTATATTTATATTTATATTTAATTTTCTTCGATAGAGCATCCAAAATAAGACCCCTTTGCCACACAGGCCTTTGTTTTATTTTCCTTTGACCGACGATGTGTCTTCATCTCCGCTTTCGTCTTCGTTTTTGTTAAGCTGCAAATCGCGGCAATCGTTAAGATCACGAAAAACAATTCAAAATTAATGGTAATAAGCAGTTTGCCGGGCGAAGGCCTCGGCAGCAGCAGCAGCAGCAGCAGGAGCGGCGGTCTCTTCCAGCGAAATTACTGCGTACAACAGAAGCCGTCTGGCAAGAGGTTGCTCCTCCGGTTCCTGGGCTTCCTCTCGGCTCCTCGAACCCTCTGCGACCTCCTCGATCAGCGTGGTCCAAGAGCAAACACAAACAGTAGTGCAGTCTGGGATGTTGGGGCGTTTCACTCGATGGCCTGGGACTGGAGACCAGACCGAGGCTCTGCTCTCATCCTTACATGGACTCCAGATCGTTGATCTATGGATGCTGCTGGCGTCTTTTCTTCTCTGTTTTCTTTTTTATTTTTCTTTACTTTTTTTTTTGTGTTAGAGCAGAAGCAGAAGCAAGAGGGCCCCGCAATCATAAGATATTTTCAGCATCAAAATTATTATAATATATTATTATTAACGGCTGCCGTGTTTTTGCCAGCCCGTCGCTTCTAATTGTTGGCTGGTTAGGCGCACCTAAGAGGAGGGAGGTCTGTGAACCCAGTCTCCTCTCCCGCCATATGGGAAACTGATATATCAGTTGCCGGGGAAATATAACAAAAAGCATTCATTTAACTGCAGCATTAGTTTAATGTGGCACTTAAAAATTTAAGAATGCATTTTATTTTATGATTTCCTATTAACCCAAACTGTCTGAGGCTCTCAAATCGCTGTGTAAGCGAAGCCATTTAATTTTTTAACGATGAAGTTAAGGGTATTAAATATTTGTAAGGATCTAAAATGCCATAAAATTAAGCAGATTTTGAATTTATAATTTAAATTTAAATAAATTTTATAGTTTGGGGAGCCAGAAGTAAGGACAAGGCACAGAGGCAGCTGCCACAAAAAATATATATATAGAATATATATTAAAAGGCGGCAGTAGCAGAAAAGGACGCTCTCCGCTCTCGTGTGTGTTATTTTGCCAGCTCTCCTTTTCCCACTTGTCCAGCGAACTGGACTGGACTCGCAACCCGAAGGGTGGACGGACACGCACTAGTCTCGCCCCCGGGCCTGGCCACCACTGCACCAATCGAAGCTCGCCGCCATGATGGCTCTGGCTCTGGCTCCTTCTCCTGCTGCTACTCCTCTTTGGCCAGCTCCTCTATGCTCGCCTTGTCCTTGCTATTTTCTTTTTATATACATTTTTTAGTTGCACGTTTTTTGTTTTATTCGCTACCGTGGAGTATGTCCGACGCATGCCTGGACCACCTCGTGCCTGCCCGCCCCGAAGGCCGTCCCATCCAGGCTTTATATCAATGTCTGAGCTGCCATGTTGTAAGTTATGCTGGAAAAAAGGCGATGGCAAGGCAAAGAAATACACGCAGGCCTAGAAAATTGTTTTCTGCCTCCTGTGTGTGCCTGTGCCTCTGTGTGTTTGCGTGTGTTTGAGGCGCATCAAGGCAAATTCCCATTGAAAGCTGCAGCGTTCCGTGAAATGCTTTACGGCTCATAGTGGCCATTCCCCATCCCTTGGACCAAATCCCACACCTATTCCCAGAACGGGACTCCTCCTCGAGCGCATTTGTGACACCTTTGGTACGGCAGCTGAGGCAAATGGATTTTTATGGATTGACATGGGACCAGGCCAAGGTAATTGGGTGCACTCCACCGAGCCGGGCTGACCCCAAGCTTCAGTCTGAGGCTTTCGAGTCCGTTTTATGCAATCTCCACACTTGCGAAAAAAACAAAACGGGTCATCATAAGTGGATTATCCTTATTTTTACTTAAGGACACTTAAGTGCACCTTAAATCGTAGCTTTGTAAAGAATCAAATAAGAGAAAGAAGGGTTACCCTGGGTTAATGTAAACTGTAATTTCAAAGTTGGATGTCTTTGAAATAGTTTCAAGTTTGCCAAGAAAACAATTCATATTCAGAGTATAAATAACTCTTGACTAAGGAATATCTGAATCTTAAGAAGTGCTGCTAAGCATCTTTTATAGAAATTATTTTTATATTTAATTTACTGAACTAAACTACCGTAAAAACATTTCTCTCAGTGCCTGCTCTAAGCATAGATGAGTAAAAGCCTACTTAATTGCGCTCCTGCCAGGGACAGGGTACAGCGTATGGGGGGATGTCATGTAAAGTGCTAGCCAAAGGCGCTGCTAATATGATATTACCCCAGAAAATGGGGAACGCATTAAATTGCAGCTCACACTAGGCAGGCATATTTTTTTCCAACATTTTCCTCTAGCCTCTAGCCCCGATATTTTCTTTACAAAGAGCTAAAGAGCCAAAGCCATAATGATCGAGGGAGGGAACTAGTTTCGGGGCTTTCAGCCGAAACCTTATTAAGTTATTTCACAAAGCGAAAGGAATGAAATTGATAAAATGTAAAAGAGCTGTGTATTTCCTTTCTTTTTATGCAAAAATGTTGAAGGACAAGCGTAAGAGGAGACCCTGTTTAAAGGTACTTAACAAGTACCCCATTAAGTTATTAAATTTGTAAAACAAAATTAACACAAAATGTTTTCCATCTTATGCCTCAATATATAATATTTATTCCATTTAATATAATGTGCTTAAGTAGATAATATTATGTTGCGAACTTCAGGTAATTTAGGGCAACCTGTTTAGGGAACCCTTGTTATGAATATTAACACAAAATGAGTATTAAGTTGCTGAACAAGTCATGTAAACTTATGCTTAGGTAATATTTTATAAATAGGTTAATTTAAAGGAAGCCTAATTGATTGATAATATATTTTAAATTTATATTGTTATTTTAAAGTTTGTTAATATTAAAAATCATTTATATCCCGGTTTCTGCCCGTATAAATCAGATATCTTTTATTGAACAGTCGATCATTCTGTGAGCATCTTTGCCGCATATTTCAGCTTATCGAAATCATGAAATATTGAGGGAACCAAGACATATGGCAAACATGGAATCCCAATGACGTCCAAGCCCCCTGGGTGGATCGAAAGTGAGCGGTGGAGGTGGCAAAAGGACGAGCCAATGAACGTGACGAACAGGCAGCCAAAACAATTGGCAAAAGTACGAGCAAAGGAAAACTAAAGCTGGCAATTTATATATGCGCTCGTATATAGTGGTCTAACCCCCTCCGGTCTATGCTTAAATTTACTTAGAGTTATTTATGCAACAAAAAAAAGTAAAGATAGAGTGAGAGATGGGAAGCAAGGACCGAAGGAAAACCCGTTCGGAACTGGTCAGGTGCAAGATATATTGTAATTACTTGCAGTGCTCAATGAAATTTATGCAAAGCCAAATCAATTTCAATAACAAAAAATGGTCCTCGTCCTGTGTGCGAGCGTATTTTCCCCGACTCCCTGGCTTGCTTATCCTGCAGTTCTAATTAGACAACGCCCCCCCATCAAGGATGCGGGCGAGATATATCCCTTCACATGTGGGTGGGAACGCGTAATGCATCAATGCTTTCTACAAGGGGGAGAGGGAGGCAACGGAAAGGAGCTGGTGGCAGATCCTTTGGCTCCTGCCTTGCGCAGAAAAGTGCGCCGTCTTTTTCGCACGTCCTCGCAGTTGACTGGCCAGCTAGAATACGGCTCTCTGGACCCAGGACTCCCTCCAGTCCCCACTTCCGTCCGGTACTGGGCGGCAATTTAGTTTCGTGGTTTCCGTCAACTTCTTCTTTGCTGTACATAGGCCTTGCGCCCCGATTTTCCCCCGACTTGCCTCGATTTACCCTCTCCGGATCCTTCATCTTGTCAAATGCGGGCCTCCTTTGCCGCGCCGAAAGTTTCGAGAGCCACGCCTAACGCGTACATACATTACCCTGGGTTCCGGGGATCTGGAATATGGGATCTCCCCCTAGCTCTCCCTCTGCTGGACAACACTTTCCCCCATCTAGCCTTGCATTTTCCTGCAATTTTCGTTTTGGCCAAAAATGCATTTTCCTCCTGCTGGAGGCCTGCAGCCTCCGACTAAGGGCGAATATTTCAAAGCCAGGGCTCGTTTATCCTGCAACCCCATACCCCATGCCCCAAAACCCATTCCTGCATCTCTGCATTGGTTTCGTCCTCGGCATCGGCATCGGCATCTGCATCTGCATGTGCATCCCACGTTTTCTGGCCCGGTTCCTGGTTACGTTTCTAATTAAATTTTATTTTATACCACCATTTCGGCGCCTTCCACCAGCCTGCAAATTTATAGCACTGCACTTGGCTGCACATATCCTCGGAGCCTTGCTAGCTGTGTTCGAGTTGTCCTCGTTGGCTTTGCGGACCTTCAATTTCGGCAACGGTCCCTTTTAGTTAAGAACGCGTTCGGTGTGCGAAAATTTCACCTGATTGCTCTTTGATGAAAACTCAATTATTGCCCGTAGTGCGTAGGACACATGCGAGGCTAGGCTGCACGTCTCCTCTAGTCTGGCCATGTCCTGGCTTAAGTAACGCTAGTCTGCTGCACCCTGCTTTGAATCCGGACCTCGTTTCGGCTCTGCCTGCTCCTGCTGCTAATTGAAACGCAGTCGAATCCGATGCATCTGACGCCAACCCGTCATCGATCAGAGAACGAGTGACAGCCATGGTAATGGCGATAGAGACGTGATGTCTGTGTCGTGTATTTATCTATTAAACAAAATATCAGTTGGTTTGGTTAATGGAACTTCTATTATGTAATGTATGTAACTATTCCTTAAACTACATTGAGTACATGTTGAAGAATTTGCTACTATTATACTTTGACTCGAACGTGAACATGAACATGAATGGTGAAAAATCAAATCTATACAGCTTTAACATTTATATTTATTTTAATTTTATTACAAGCTTGGTTATAACTTTTTTTATATATGTACTTGTAATACTTATTTAAGCGAACAAAATAGTGTACAAATGGAAAGTATTATTATAAGAAATGAAATCTATTGAAGGTAATTCAAGCAATTTATATTAAAAAAAGTGTAGCAGGTTTAAAACGTCGAATTACATTTTCATTTAGACTTTAGATTTTGAACATAAATATCTATCGAATATATGCTTACTTTAACGGAAATGTATAAGGTAGTAACATTTATTATTGATTTCATTTATTATATATAATAAAAATTTCTAATTAAAATAAACATTATTTTAACTGTAGGGTTTCTATATAAGAGCTACTGTAACAAATAGGGTTAGCTTAGTTTACCAACAATTTAAAAATATTTTATGTGTAAATCCTATTCATAAATACTTTTTTACTATATTATTACTTAGTTATTAATTTTTTTTCTACTATTAACTTGACCTCGACTGTGCAAAATCGAAGGCTGCGAAGCCTGCGGATGGGTGCTTGGCCCCTAGTTAGCCTTGTAATCTTATACGAGCAGCAGAGCCAGCGGCTTTTGGCATTTCCTTAATGAGTCTAAGGTGATATGACGAATGAATGATTGATTTTTTCCTCTGTGTTTCCGTTGGTCGTTTTCTAGGCTCAGTTTTCGCTTTTCCCCTGCCCTAAGCTACACACACCTCCTTCTCTCTCTTTGCCCGCCCAGTGAGTTTTCCTTTCCCCGATTTCTTTTGCCATACATTTCGATTTTCCCCGCACACACACACACAGATGGAGATGATTGCACGGAGTGGATACATGGGGATACTGGATGGCCGGCATCATCAGCGCCGCCATGTTCGTTTTTAGTTTGCTTTCCCCCTTGGAGTTTTCCCTGCCTCCGCCGCGACACCCCTTCGATGCCACCATTCGTTTCGTTTCGATTCGAGTCCGAGGCTCCTGCAGGATCCTGGAACCCGGCTCCTTTGCTCCTCTCGCTCGCCCCGTACATAGTTTTCTCTATTGAACATTTTACATATTAGAAATTTCGCAAATGGGCGACTGTGCCTATGGCCGACCCACCGCAGTGCCCCCCCTTGTCTGCCCTTTCGTATGCAAAAAGTTATGTGTGCCCATTGGAGGGGTTTCGGGTTGGGGTTGGGGTAGGTGTTGGGGTTCCTCCTCCCCAGAGGGGGGCAGGGAAGGCTTGTAACGCACACGCATCCGAGTTTAAATTTCGGCGTCGTCATAGCCGGAGAACCGGAGAACCGGAGTTCGGAGCCGGAGCCGGGGCCATAGAAATAGGAACAGGGCCCAGCGTCATTTCTATTTCTCTGTCGTGGCCAGCGTCGTCAGCAGTGGCCTGAAAATACACCACCCCCTAGCCGCACACACACACACACATAGAGAGAGGGAGGCTGCCACCTCCCTCAATTTTCCACTGCCCCTTTCGGTTGTTGTTTTTGTCGTGGGCAACGGTGCGGCTTTTGATGCTTGTGAGTGTGTGTGTGTTTGGCTGCAACGACTGAGGCACAGGACCTGCCTGCCTCCGAGGACCTCCACCACCTACCACCCTGTCGCCCACGATTGAGGAACCGCAGCAGGAACAGCAGCACCCAGTCATTCCATTTATGCGTGGTATATTGATAAAAGGCACTGAGAATAAAGTTTGGGGTGTTATGATCAAAATTTATTAAATATAATAAATTAAATTAGGACAAATTTAAAACAAATAACTCACAGATTAGTATTTCGCTTTAATTTCTTGTTTAATTGAAAGAAAAAGTCAAAATTATAAGACTATTGTTAAGTTTGAAAAGAGCAGAGGGTATCTTTATTTTTAGAAAGTTCTCTGCCCAAATTTCTTCTTAAAATAAACAAAGAATTATATTATATCCTCCCTTTATTTCATGCTTTAATTCTTATTTTATAATTTTGAATCCTTCCAAACTAAAGTATTAAACAATTTCCCCCCGTGTAACGCACCAAAAGGCATCAAAAAAGTCAGCCGCCAGTGTCGCCAATCGTCGTCGTTGCCACCACTCCTTTCTCCGTTCTCCTATCGCCTTTCGCCTTTCTTCTGGTGACCAGGATCCGGCTGCTCCTGGATTCTGCCCAGGATTCTGCTGCTGCTCGCACTTTCGGCTAAGCCATCGCTGCCGTTTGATGCTTCACCCACACACACACTCATGTGCCAATACATAGAATCACGGCCTAAACAACAATAACAGCAACAGAAGCAGCAGGAACAAACGAAGAGGAGGACAACGAGGTCCAGGCAGGAGTTTTTCCCGGCTTCCTCCCTCCTACACTCTCTAACCCCGGACATTTTCCTTCTGCTCCGAGGCTGGAGCTGCTGCCATTGTATGCATGCATATTAAATTCAATCGAATGTATTCTCTCCACTCGATGCTCCATCTCCTGCTCCTGCTCCTGCTCCTGCTCCTGCTCCTTCTCCTGATCCCACTCCCACTCCCGCTTTCATTCGACGCCTCCTCGGCGACTCCTCTGCAGGCTGCGTTCCTTTTTTCCAGCGCGCCACTCGGCGTATACGTAACGTAGCGATGCCGAAGCGAAAGCAAACGTTACGTATCCGTCGCACATTCGTTAGGAATAGGAATAGGCGGAGTTATCAACGTTTTCAAGTTATAATAAAAATGCAACACATTTTACAGACATGCCACTATGTGTACATACGTGTGCATACATACGTACAGTATCCTTCCATTTTCCCCTTCACTTTTTCCATGGTCTGTGCTTTGGCTCTGGCTACTTTCCATAGATTTTTTCCTTCGTTATTGGTTTCGAGTGGCGCAACATATTCGCTCTCTTTTTTTTTTGTCATTCTGCATGTTGTATATACAACAGACTTGGTTTTATATTTTTTTCCTCGATTTTTATTTCGCTTTTTTTTTGTTTTCCGTTGCGATTTTTATTATTTTTCAATGCTCAAAACTCGACGTCGCATAAAACTTGTGTTTTTGCTGCCGCTGCTCCGGCAGGATCTGCCACCCCCTGCATCCCTTGGCCCGAATCCTTGTCCAACGGACGCTGCTCGTTACAGAGTTTCCATTTCTCGCTGAGAGCGAGACATTTTGCTAATGCATTGATTAAAATTGAATTTTTAATTAAAATATTGCAGCAGGACGGGTTGGCCCGGGCTGGGTGTGTGTCTAGTGTGTGCTAGTTTTTGTTTGATTTGTGCACAATATTTTGCTTTCTTTCTTTTTCATGTTGTTCCGCTGAATGCTGTCGTTCTTTTAAGCAGCTCAAGGGATTAGTTTTAAATTCTGCTCTCGAAGTAAAAATGCTTCAATTTAAGCTGAGTGCAAGAACAAGATTTATTCATCGCCTTTCACTTTCGATTTGCCATCTCAATCCAAATAAATCACAAGCAATTATGCAAACCAAGCATCCTTAAGGAATTTTCACACTTTCACACTTGGCCACAAAGCCAAGTCGGAGCAATCCCTGGCGTGCCATCTCCAGTCCAAAGTCCGATGTCCAAAGTCCCATGTCCGCTGACCAGAAAGCCACAAGTGCATTATACCAGCATAAATCTCTCAATTGCTTTCTTATGCAGTTCGAGGAAAGTGTGCATGTTTACACACAATATTTTCTTTGCATTTATTTTGCCCCGTAATGCATAGGCCGAGGGACGCACACGCAAGAAGGGCGAAAGGTGGACAATGGCCAGCATAAGTGAGCTAATAAATGTACAGAAAATTTCGACAGCAAACATTTACTTAAGCAAACGGCAATCGAGTATCGAGAATGCATTCAGCAGGTCGGAGAAGGAGACGAACGCCGAACCTGAGACGTTCGACAGGAGTGAATGAATAAGTGGTTGGTGCACTGCAGGAAAATTATCTGATAGATGCTTCAATACTTGGTACAAAAATCGTGTTAAATTGTGGTAAAAATTTTGATATTCTCAAGTGAATTATTAAATTTTTAAAATTACATTTTTAAGATAAAAAAATATATGTTTCATTATGCTATTATCTTGTTTATTGAAGTGGTTGTATTATTATAATAACTTTCTAACAAAAATATTTAAATTTTGTTTTCAGAGCAAAAGTAAAGTACATAACAAATCTTTTCATAACACAAAAATAGATAAATACATCGCATAATAACATGAAGCTCCTTATTTCTAATAAATCAAACTAGTTTATTGATAGCAGGCCCCTCTTAAAGTCTAGGAAAATATATAAATTATATATTTTTCCCTCTGCAAATGTGCGATTGCCCCGTGTGTGTGTGGCTTGTGTGTGCTTGGTGTCAAGCCACAAACACCTTTTGCGTAAAATAAAGCAATCAAGCAAATAATGTTGCCACATTACACTATCAACAGCTTCCTGCTTTCCTTGACACACACACATGCATACGTCGGAGAGGGAAAGTAGCCGCTCACAAGCTGGGAAAATTCTTTAATAGCTCACACAAACACACACAGTCTCACAGCCGGGACAAAATGGTTGTGCAGACTGAAGTAAAATTGAAACAACCTTGAGGAATGCCGGAGCACACACACACAAACACACACGTTGAGGCACCCCCTCACAAACACAGACAGAGATGCAGACTGAGAGGCAAAAGTGTCTGGCAAAATGTCTCGACTCCTGAATTTCCCTGAGTCTCCCCTCGTGGGCCCCGCACCACACTCTGCCTGCCTCTGTGACCGAGACTCAGTGGAAGTCAAGGCTTTGAGCCAACGACGACGACAAGGCTGTCCTTGTTGAGCAGCAGCAGCAGCAGCAGCAGGATAAGGAAGGCGTCACAGTCTGAACAAGAGTCGGAGATGGAGTCACCAGGCCCTCCCTCAGACTTCCCCGGCAGCTTGTGCACTTTCGCTTTTGGCCTGGCCAAAACTGCACATGATGCTGCTGCTGCTGCTGCTGCTGCTACGGCTTCTGTGCCATATTTAACAAATTATCTGTAATTTCTCGAGAGCAGGCAACATCAACTTGGGGCTTCGGCTCGACTCAACTGCATCTTCCCGCAGAGCGTGAAGCCAATTGCCGGGTCAGAAGCCGCAGCCAGTGATTAACCCATTGGGAAATACTTGGAAATTGATTTCCATGTTGGAAATATTATAGTTTAATAACAATATTAACACAAAGATTATTTTAAAATGAAAGTCTCTTCTAGTCAATTGCCACAAAATCCTAATCAGCTAACTGAAATTTGTGAATAAAACTTACTTCTATAAGATAACGTTCTTTTCCATATTTTATTATTTATAAAAATGTAGAGACAATATTTTATAAAAATTTTTTTGAAAAAATATTCCATACAAGATAAAATATTTTTAAAAGATTCCACAAATATTCAAATGAAACTATGAACTTTGAATAGTTAACTCACATGAAACTGCACCAATGCACTGTCATGACACCGACATAAAAAACGCCTGTTAAATCCGGCACCTCAACGGGTTAAGACGGCGCCAAACCACTTGTCAAGATGGCTAACGGCAGAGTGGCTGCTAACTGTTGAAGGGGCCTGGTAAGCAGGAGGGGAGTGAGCGGAAAGGCAAGGCAGCAAGGCAGCCAGCCAGCCAACAACCGGCAAACCAACCAGCCAGGATTTTGGGCTACAAGCAGCCGCAAATGCTTAACTTCAGACACATCCAAGAGGGGCTTTGGGGCAAAGAGGGATCAGGACTAGGACGAGGACGAGGAGGAGTCGGAGTCGGAGTCGGAATAGAAGGAAGACAGACAGCAGGCGGCAACCACAGGCGAATTGCTGGCAAGGACGAAAGGCAGGATGAAGGCAGCTGCCGTCGCTGGAAGGAAGTTGTTTGTGGGTCGCAATTCAAGGCTGACCGAGAACGAGAACGAGATGGAGACCGAGACCGAGACCGAGAATGAGACTCGACCCTTTTGGTTCTCCTGTTGCTCCTCTGCTTCCTCTGCCCCCCTCCTTTGACATCCCCTTCCCAGCCAGTGTGTGTTTGTGTGGGTGTCTCGCAAGATGAAAGCCACTTGCCATTCATGGCCAGTCGAGCGGCTGGCCTGCCTTGCTCGTTGGCTTCGCCGCACAGAGAGAAAATTTGGGAAAAAAACTAAGCATTAAATATAATATTAAATCTTAAAAACTATTATGAAATATATTATAAATAAATTATTACTGTGATTAGATAATTTCCCTTGCTTAAGGATAAGAAAAATATCTTTAGGCCAGAAACCCATCCTCTCTAAGAAGAATAATTTATACAATTATGCCTACAGCTGCTATCGCTTTCTCCCATATAAAACGTTTTTGCCAAATTCTTAAATCCTTCATTTCCCCTTAAAATTTCTCCCAGTGTCGGCTTTTTGCTTGCTGCCCAACGGGTGGCCGGCAAAACTGCTCCGGAATGACCTTGAGCATTACAGATGTACGCTTGTCCCAGGACTGCTGACTGCGGCGGCCTGTGTCCTGGACAGCCCCTCCTTTGGGCTTCGCCTATTTATCTGCAGTCTGCAGCTAAGGATGCTGAGGATGTACAGGATGTTTTAGGGTGACCAAAGGACTTCAGAGCGAGACCAAAGTCATGGGTCCTGGGAGCAGACCGAGTTTTGCATCAAGTGCAAAGTGATGTGTTAAGCTGTTAAGTGCCAAAGTAATTGTTTTCTTTCACCAACAACAGCAGCAGCAACATGGAAAGTGTGATGGCTTCGCTTTCACTTGCCCCTTGACCTTGAGAAGTACTCGTGTCTGTCCGTGTGAGCCTGAATTTGTGACTGTGCGGGGGGAAAGTAGGGAAGGAGGAGGCCTTGTTGTTGTGCCAGAAGTTGCACTTGCCTTCGAGGGGAATTAAGTGAATTATGTCTTCGGAATTGGGGCAAGTCGAGGAGCTGCAGTTGGAGGGTTGAAAGGTTTGAAAGAAGGGTTGCATGTTCTGAAGAAAATTTCCCTTACTCCTTTTCTGGGAATGTTTTTATTTGCGAATGTGTTTTATAAAGCTAATTACATACAAAACTAGTAAACAAGATATTTTCTTATTAAAAATAGACCTGTTTTTATTGAGTAATGAATTTTAGATATTTTAATTCCTAAAAACAGAAAAATAGCAATCTGAAGTCCGTATATAAAGCAGATATTTGATATTTTCTTGAGGCCATTTCATGGCCAAAACGTAATTTTTTGATATAAGTCATATATATTACGAAAACAAATTGAATTGTCCAAAGCGTTATATCAAAATATCGATAAATACCAGTTCAATATTGTGAATATTTGAGGACATAAGATACCCAAAAAGCCAGTACTTCCCGATAGATATTTATATTTCGACAAGAAAGTTAAGTCCCTACTTATTCAGGTTCAATTATTTAAAGAACTTAGAAATGAAATTATAGCACATTTTTCGGAATAAATACTAATAAAAGGGGTAAGCAAATTTGTTAACATAATAATAGTTTTGAAATTAATGCTTTTTTGACTAAGTTATGATTGTTTTCCCATACAATGGATTGATTCAATGGCATATTGAATGTTCTTTCTTTGTTTAATTTATTTATTATAAATTATTGGCTTGTTGGGTCCTCACAAATATTAATCACTCTTAAGAATCCTTTAGAGATTTTCCTTCTTCATTTAGGCATACATACCACTTCCCAATTTCCTTCCAAATTGAGGCTTTGAATATTCATAACCGTGGAAATATTTTAAGTTATTCCCCGACTGCCCACCTTTAACCCATAAATAAAACATGGACACCAGTTGACATTTAATTTTTCAATTTCTTTTTATTTTCTGTTTATTATTGTATAATTTATTGTTTAACTAAACGCTTCTTTAGGGATAGATTATAATAATAATAATAATAATAATAGTTCACTCACAGAGTACGGACAATACATATGCATATCTGACAGTCGAGTGTGTGTGTGCGACTCGAGTGTGGCTGTAAGTGTATGTGTGTTTACATAAAATTAGCACAAATTTAATGTGATGCTGCCTGGCGTTGTTTGCTCATTCATTCATTTACAATGTTACAATGCTACAGTACGAGTACGGGTACGGGTACGAGTACGATTACGGTTACGGCTACGATTACGATTACCATAGAACAAGTGCTGCGAAGGGCTCTCGGTTTCCGGGGGGTAAGTCTAAGATTAAGTCGAAGCCTAAAGCTATGGAAATTTGTACATTATTTACAGTTACATTTGGAAATACCATTAATATAAGTATGTGTGTGTGTGCTGCGTATAGGTATGCACTTCTCTATCCGTGTGTGTGTGTGTGCTTATGTATCTTAAAGTATTTTAAGTTTATTTAGATATATGTATGTATACCTATATATATGTATATAAAGTTGTAATTACCAGATTTGACAACATTCAGTGTGTGTGTGTGTAAGGGGGTGTGTATTTCTAGGGTTAAGCTACATTTAAGAAATGCACAAGTCTCTAATCGTAAATTTAATTTTTTACGGTTTTGCGGTTACATTTAATCGTTACACCTATATTAGTATTATTATTTTACTTTCGCGTGGCAAAAAAGGCAATCAACGCAACGAATTATCTCGAAAATAAATAAGACAAAGTACGAGATCCTATCCTTACAGGAAAGTTCCGAAGTATGTGTGTTGTTGTGTTGGGCTGTGTGTGTGGGGTGTGCTTTAATAATAGGTTAATACTTTATTATACCCTCCTCGATGCGCTCTCTAAAACTAGCCTAGGCATAAAAACCAGTTAGCAACTTCAACTAAGCACTAAACACTAAAAACGTTGGGGTTTCAAGTAGCAGTCCAAATGTATTTTTATGTATTGTATTTTCTTTGTGTGTATTGTTGTTTGTGTGGCTTTTAGGGTGGTTTTTAATGTTTTTGGGCAATTTATTCTGCTGGCAAGTAATCGTTGGCTAATTAAGGGAAGTTGGTGGATTTATTTTAGACTTCTGGGAAAATGTTTAAAAAATTCATCTCTGATTTATTGTTATCTTTTTTCAACAAATATTTTTAGCTTTTTTTGAGGCTTTGGTATTCTCTTTTGTATTTCTTAAAAAATGTATTTAAATGATTTTTCTACTTAAAAATAATATATAGTTTTTAAAAGGTTTGTGGTTAAAGGAAACATATAAAGAGTACAAGTAAGGTCATAAAATGCTGGGCTATATGTTCATCTTTTAAAAGGAAAAACCACTGAATTTACTTTAACTTATGCCTGCAAAAACTAATAAAACTTGTCATTGATATTTAAGTTAACCAAGTTCATTAAAAAATTTTTAAAATTAATAAATAACTCTCAAAAGAAAAAGAAAAATCCAACTACTTACTCTTAATCAACGATTACCTCTGGAATTTACCCAAGATGTTTGTGTTTAAAAATTGCCCCACCCCTGATCCACCACCCCCCAGCCGCCAATCTCCGGGATTCAATCCTCGTGCGGCAGCTCGGCGGCATGCTGCTGCTCCAGCTTGATCTTCATCAGCGGCGATTCCCGCACCGGATTCACGGGCGGCGCATAGGCAGCCGCCGCCGCTGCCGCTGCGGCTGCATCCGGATTGGCAAAGAGCTCGCTCATGTCCTGGCCTGGTCCCGGGAAGAAGTCCTCGAAGCGGGGACTCTTGGTCACCGACTTCTGGAGCAGCCCGTTGGCAATCGCCTCGAAGTCAATGCCGGCGGGCAGGCTCTCCAGGAAGCGCTTGTTGTAGGCGCTGGCCTGGTGCTTGGCATAGTGGGCGGCGGAGTAGGGCGAGGCGGCGCCGGGTCTTTGGCTGGCGGTCAGGGACTTGGCGCTGCCGGAGCCGGAGCTAGAGCCCCGCGACTGGCTGCCATATTGGCGGGACAGTTCGCGCTCCCTCTCCCGTTCGCGGGACAGCTCACGGTCACGCTCCCGCTCCCGGGATAGCTCCCGTGCATAGGAGGCGGCACTGTTGGGCGCCGCACCACCTGCTCCTCCGCTGGATCCCCGCGAGGGCATCACATTTAGACCGGGCAGACCCATGAGTCCCAGAGCCGAGAGATCGGGCATGTTCTCCGCTCCCCGTCTGTCCGCTCCCTGCTGTTGCTGCTGCTGGTGTTGGTGTTGGTGCTGGTGCTTGGCCGCCGCTGCAGCCACTGCAGCCGCCGCGGATACCTGATCCTCGATCTCGGAGCGTTGCAGGTAAGCCGGCGACTTGTACATGTTCATCGACTGGCCGTGGGGCGACTGCTGTGGGTGGTGCGATGGCTGCTGCTGGTGGTGCGACTGCGCCTGGTGGTGGTGCGCCTGCTGCTGGTGCTGCTGCTGCTGCTGCTGGGAGAGGATCTGGCGGCGCAGGGTCTCCGTCATGGAGCTCAGCGGACTGCCAGCGTCCGGCGGAGCCAGTGCCGCATTCTGGGCGGCCATTTTGGCGGCGGCAGCGGCACTGTGATAGCCATTCGAGGCGGAACCAGCACCAAAGTGGGACTAAGGAGGATGAGCAGAAAAAAATATGGAAAAAAAGGGGGTTACAGTGGGTTAACAGGTGAATTTAATGATTATACAAATTAATTAAATAATCTAATGTCTAGAGTGTGATTTTCTTTAGTAAAATCTTAATAAAAATAGATGAAATATTATAAAGTTCAACACGAATTCCCTTAGTAAGAAATCAGGTAAAAATCATGTTCCAAACATAGCCATAATGTATACATAAAGAACTACAAAGATCAGACCTTGGAAAATAATATAATTACAGTTTTTGTTTACACAAAACAAATTCCACCTAACTGAAATATAATTAGTATTGAAATTCATTCTGGCAAGCGATAAATGTTTATTTTTATGTCTTTCCTTTTCAAATAACATTAAATGGCGCTAAAAAACTCATGCTCTATGAACCTCTACTTGTTTCTGATTAAGAAAATAAACGAAACATTTTTTTCAATAATTATTTTAAATACGAAAAAGAAAGAAACCAAAAAAGTACTTACACCATGGGCCTGTCCATTGGCATACTGATGGGCACTCATGTCCTCCTTGATTTCGCGATAGTCCCTGAAGACCACCGCCTTGATGACGCTGCGGATGAGCTCCTCGGGCCACATGCCCAGCAGGATGCGCTGCGGACGACCCCTGGCCTTGGGCCTGGGATCGGCACCGCCATCCAGCGAGGGTCCCAGCATATTATGAACTCGATTGGCATACAGAACGAAAGTGGGGTACGGGATGTCGAATTTGCGGGCAGCCTGCGA
This sequence comes from Drosophila seguyi, assembly GCA_008042675.1. Taxonomy (NCBI): domain Eukaryota; kingdom Metazoa; phylum Arthropoda; class Insecta; order Diptera; family Drosophilidae; genus Drosophila; species Drosophila seguyi. The sequence goes on from VNJU01008147.1 coordinate 37,913, forward strand.
CAGGGATAGACCCTCCTTCAGGACACTGAAGATGGCCTCGGCCATGGCCTCTGGTCGCCAGGACTTCAAGGGTCCTCGCTCCCGGAATCTTAGCTGCTGCACCAGGTTCTGTTGGTTGGTGTTCCAGCACTTTTGCCACATGGACTGCAACTGGTACTGGTAGCTGTCTGCTGGAAGGAACACGTTGGGGGGGACATAATGAAAAGGCTGAAAGGAACATCATTTCTTAGCTTAAACTTACCCGCCACAGAGGCAGCTCCAGTGGCGGCGGCTGCAGCGCCCATCCAGCCACCATGTCCGCCACTCTCGATCATCTTGGCCTGGAAAGAATCAAAGGGTAAGGGAAATTGTTAGTTGTGTATATTAATAAAGTATTCTTATTGAAATAAAATTATAATATAAATTAATACTTAATTTAAAATATGTATTTTCAGTTCCTTCAAAAAATCCCTGCAGCTTTAGCACTCAGGAAAAGATTGTCGCCAGATTATTTTCCTGACTTCACGACTTTAAAATAATTAGAAAACTTTGCATAACGGGTATCTGTTTTTTTTGGTGAAGGAACTCTCCCTCCCACCAACCGATAGTTTTTCCCTCTGGCTTACTTCTTAAGGCCGCCTGTGACATTTGCACACGAATTGTGGCTGGCCGTAAAAGTTTATGAATGCCATAAATGTTGCCGTAGCATTTTCGTATGCAAAGAGAGCCGAGGAGGAGCCCACCAAAAGCAAATTAGTATACAAAGTGGGGCTACTATCCCGGAGCCCATTGTCTTGGCGGCCCCTTTTTACGGCTCTAAGGCTTCGGCTTCACCTAGCGGAATATACAAAAAGCCATTTATTTATTGCTATTATTAGGAATTCAGGGGGAAGCTCTCTGTGCCGCTTAATTGAGCCTGCCTTTTAACCCTAGCGGTCGTATTAATCAGTTGAAACCGGTACAAAACCCGGGCCATTTAAGGGTTAACCGGGAGCTGAGACTGAAGCTAAGAGAATCCCCTGTTTTTTAGTTTCTTTCATTTTTTTTAATGCCACATAGGAAAAGTTAAATTGATGCACGTTTCGTGCCATGGCCGAAACAGAGGCTCTGGCCATAAAGCCTTCCTTCGGCCAGCTGGCCACGCCCCCATGCATTTTATATGCAGGGGCGTAATACAAATTATGTGCAGCGAGCATGAGCCCAGAGGCAGAGGCAGAAAAAAAAAACATAATAAGTAAAGCAAAAAATGTCCAGAAAAAAAAACAACAGAAAATATATAAAACAAAACAGGAATCCGGCGAGGGGTTGCAGCGCATAAAGAGAACATATAATGCAAGTCTTAAATATTTGAGGAGTAGGCGCTGTAGAACAGGAGAACCGGAAAATAGGAAAAGCGGAAAACTCCATGCCGAGCTGCCGAAGCCTGCATGCCAAGGAAAAAGGTCATAAAACGTATGAATAATTGAAATTGAAAAGTCGGAAGCATTTTTACATTTTTACAGGCGGCACTAGTGGCCCTAACTGTAACAAATGCGGCCGAGTTGCAAACAAAATGGCGTTAAAAATGCTATTTTATGTAAAACACTTTGTTAATGATGCCACTTTTTTAGTGTGTATGTGTGTGTGTTTGTGGGGGTTGAGTTATGGCGGGCAGTGTGAACACTTAAGTTGGTTGTAAATATGGGAGTTGCAAAGCCGCAAAGCAGTTTAAATATCTGGGAAAGTTTTGTATAATTACCGTGTATTTTTTTTAGATTTATGTCTGTATAAGGGATTTTTATACTTTTCATTGGGGAATATGAAGTAATATGTTAATACTTATAGCTTCATTTTTAAGGTTTTATTCATTTATGTAAATATATTTTGATAAAGCGTTCAAGTTTACTGTAATTTGTATTGAGCATTAAAGTATTTTAAAAGAACATCTTGATCCTTTTTAATAATAATAGTTTTCTTTTAAAGATATATTATTATAAAGTCTATATTTTACTCTCCTATCTATTTAATAACTTAACAGATTTATGTAGAAATATTTTAATTGAGCGTTCAAATTTCTCGAAATCAATATTGGGTTTCGAATATCTTGATATTAATTTAATTATATTTTCCCTAGAATATTCCTGATATATTTTTGTATGTAGTATATGTAGAGATATTTTACTTTATGATATATATTTTAGTCTCCCGTCTCTAGCACTTGCCGGATATTAATCAACAAGCACCAGGCACCCCCTGTTGTCAGCCATTCATCCATCCATTCAGTCTGGGGCGATTATAAAACTCTCGCATAGTACAATTCATATAATAAAATATTACGAGCTCTCTGCTCTCTCAAAAATGTTTAATTAATTAAATTTTCAATTCCCCTTAGCTGGCAGCAACAGCAACCACTACCCTGCGCCCCCTGATGCCCCCGCTGCCGCCACCTCTTCACAACAAAAACAAATTTGAAGTGTGCGCGCATTCAACTTTCTTTCAACTCATTTAATTTAATTTGCGGCGCTTCGCTGCTGACGTCGCTGCTTTGGCTTCTCCTTCTTCTTCTACATCGCTCCCTTCCTTTCTTCTAGATTCTTCCTCTTCGTCTTCTGCCTCTTGCCAATTACTCATCGTGTGCACGCCCCATTCACATAATAATTTATTTAATTAACTTTTCCGCTGCTACAAATTTCTATAAAAATTTATTGATTTTCGTGGGCTTTCCCCTACCTCCGCGCGCGGAAAAGAAAATATTTTTCGTGTAGCCTTCAATACTTTTTTATTTGCACCCCCACTCCCAGAAGAGATCCGGCTATATATATATATTATATATGGAATTTCTATAACTTTGTGTGTGTGTGTCTGTTGGCAATAAAATATAAATTTATAACACGCCCTCCACACACTCGCATTTGCCATCAATCCAAATGCATAGACCCTGGTCCCACCCTCTCTCCCTTCGCCTTTCAACAGCCTTCAAGTTTTCACTACATCGCGGGTTAACTTCCCCCCTCGCAGGGGGTTTTTCCAGCACCCCCGCCCCTGGCTTGGCTGTAGTAATACCCCTTGGATTCTAATGCAATTTTAATTTTATTTTTCAAGCGCGCACATAAACTCGGCGGCAGTACTACCCAAAACCCAACCTCTTTCGCGCGTTAGGGAAAGCACTAAAACTACACCTCCCCCGTTATCCTTTATCCTTTGGCTACCCCCCAACCCCACCGGCTTAAAACCCCTCCTTTCTCCTTAACGATCCTTGGAACTTTTGCTGTAGTTTTCTTCCTGGCGTTTTTGCTGTGTATATTTCTTATATTATATAACACTTTATTTATTATTCATTTTCGATTCGTGTTCCACCGTGGTGGCGTCTCAAGTTTGTTATTTCTCTTGTCTGCAACTTGCTCACCACAAAAACCCCCCACTTAACCCACCCCCAAATGCCGGTAGCTGCCTTAACCCCGGACTGCCCCATTGCCCCATCGAAGCTACCCCCCCTGTGCGTCACAACTACACGGAAGGTTGCCGTTGGGTCTGCGTTTTGGCGAAGGAAAGCTCTTGCTTTTCCTGGGCTCCTGTTCCCTTTTAGCCTTCACTATTACTACTGCCAACTAGTTTTCTCTCTCTAGCTCTCGGCTGGCCAAGTTTCCGCTTTTCCGCCTTACTCCGCACTCTCTCTTTTCCTCTCTTTGGCTGTTCGCTGCCTTCTGGTTCATTCATTTATTTGTATTACTCAGCCAGTCACACGCATGCCACCCACTTGGGTGGCCACCCCCCTGAGCAACCGACAACCTTGGCCACGTTGTCTTCCTCGGAAGTGGCTCCTGTTATTTTAGCATTGCGAAAAATTAAGACCGGAACTAAATATTAACTTTCAAATAATCTTATAGTATATTTAGAGTATATTTTATAAAGTAAATATTATTTAACTGGTTTACTTAAGTAAATTATATTTTAATAAGAATTTCCATTAAATTTTGTTAAACTCTTCGTGTTTTCTTTCCGTGCAGCCGCACCTCTTTGTTTCATAGTTGTGCCTGGGACATCCATTAATTTTATAAGACGCCAGAAATAATTCATTTAAGAATGTCTGTCTGACGGCCCCGCGAGGCCACAATTATCGAGTCCAGAGCACTGACACTATTCATTGGGGATCCCGCGAATCGATTTGCATTTTTATAAATCCCATTCCCAGGGCCCCCGAATTTCTAATGTCACCTTTCGCCCACCTTCCCTGCCTCCTCCTACCAAGCAGGACTCCCTTTTGTTTTGCCGCAAGACAAAAACCTCGACGTTGGCGGCAAACTAAATATTTAATAGTATTTTATTGCACGAATTTCACATAAAATATGCATATTGGCCCAATGCATTATTCATGGGAATAATGTGAAAAACACATTTCGCCGAGGCGCCCAACAGAAGGGAAAGCTACTGTATATATAGTAGATACTTCTTGGTATACTGCTTCACATATATACTTGTATCGGAATATAATGAAATGCAAGAGAGCTAAGCAACAACAACAGAAACAACAGTAATAGTGGCTATAAACAATTGCACTTGTGGAAATGCTGTCCAAGGAATTGCAGGGGCAACAGCAACCGGCAGCAGCAGCGGCAACAATAATTGTAGCAATCATAAAGCCAAGTGCGAGTGCATGAAGCGAGCTTCAACCCCACCAGCGTCCCCTCCTACTCCCATCTGTCTTTCTTTTTTTACCTATCTACACACACATTCACACACACTACACTCACTGAAAGTTTTGTTTGCCACAACAACAGCAATAGCAACTCAGCTACCAACAATGGCAACAATAATTTAAATGTAATAAATAATTATACGCCAAGTGTTGAGTGCAACGTGCATTGAGGTGTGTCAAGTTGCCGGCTAACCAGCAACGGCCAACTGCCAACACCAACAACTACAACAATGCCACTTGCAAAACCAACAACAACATTAAGAGGAACAACAACAACAACAACAGCAGGAGCAACTTTAGCCGCAGCCGACAACAGAAATTGCTATAAAACATTCAAATGGGCCGCCGACTTCTTTCAGACCCTCCGAAAAAAATACCGCGATCCGAGACGGCACCCGCCGCTACACCCTTCTGAAGTGTGTCTTCCCCTACGCCCCTGGCCTATACTTCTTCATTGACCCCTCCCAAAAAAAAAAATAAAGGTTGTCTTGCCCGGTTGTCCTGTGAACTCAGGACGGCATTTGGACGCAACTCGGACATTGGGAAAGGGCAATTCGGTCAGGGATGAGAGCGTGACACGAACTGCGATTAATTAATTATATTGCTCGATATTTTCTAGCAGCTCTTTGAATATATACAAAATAATTTTAGCTACCGAAATCTGGTGCTTGATAGGAATATTAAATTTTATAAATAATTCCAAGACTCTTATTCTTTTCTAATTTTTGATACTCTTGATTTTCTTTGCAAGATTGCTCCCTATTACTATTTAATATTATTTTCATATTTAAATACCACATATAATGTATTATATTCCTATATCCCTATCCCCTAATTTCCTATACCCATTGTTTCCTAAGTGAATTCGAATCACGTGCCCATCCCCAAGGGCCAAGCCTTGGCAGACCCACGTATTTGTGGCATTTCAACTGTGCTCGACCCTGGGACTCTTATAGAATTTACTTCTCGTTCGACTATTGTTATTGTTGCTGCAGTTGTTGGGGCAATTGTAACTCCTGCAGTCGTTGCTCATGTAATTTCTGCTGGCTTGTACTGACAAAGTAAAAATTAACCTCTTGCAAATAGTAATTTATTGTTTTTAGCATAGGGGATAATGAGGATATACGGCCATTCACGGAGGTCGCCTCTTAGAGTTTCTCCCGAACGAAAACCCCCCGAAGCCTGCGCATTGTTGGTTATTGTAATGACTTGGGACTGGACTGTGCAGAGCCTTGCGTGTCCTTTGAGCTGATTGAAAGCGCGCCTTCACTGCGAGAAAATGGCGGAGGCAGCGACTGTGGCTGAGGGGAGAAAGTCTACAAAGTGTTAAAACGGCTGCACACAGTCATTAAATATTAAACTTGTATAAGCTGCCAGACTAGAGCGGAAAAAGCACGCCTCCATCATCAGGACCCAGGCCGAGAAGAAAGAGCGGCAGCTCGCTAATTATTCATGTGCGCGCAAATCTCGCAAGTTTAAATAAAAGAAAGGATAGCCAGGAAGCGAAAATCCGACTCCGGTCAAGCGCTCGAATGTATGCTACGCTTCCTGCTGCTTCTTCGGCTCCGCCAATCGAATCGCTCAAAGGACAGGCGCCACTGCAACTGCAACTGCATGGGGGGCCGTGGAAGGCATGGGGTGACGGGGGTGCCGCCGTCAACTGCAACGCACTGCAAAGCCTTGAAATAATATTTAATATTTAGAGAGACATAAATATTAAATGAGCCCAAAGCTATGCAAAAAGGTAGCACAACTTTTGCCTCCACCGGCCCGCTGCCGCGTCCATTCGGCCATATAAAGCTAGAATTACAGCTAACATTCCGCCATTATTTCTGCGTTCTGCGGCGGGGTATAATGGGCTAGTGAAAGGGGAGGAAATGTGGCTAAGAAAAGGGGTTAAAATAAAATTAGAAAGCAATTAAAATATCTTGCTAGAATTTATAGAATAAATATATTCAAAGCAGGCTAGACTTAATGTAGGTATATTATCCAATAAAAATATTATTAATATGATAACTATTAATAATAATAATAGGTAATAACGAAGTCCCAGAATTACCTATTAATTTATTTCAAAATCTTGAATAAAAGGGCTACTTGTTGTCTAAACATAAGATGTTTAAGAATTCTGAATATATCTCATATAAATTCTAAAAAAAATCCTTCCAAGATCATTTTCAGCTTATTCTTAAATTAATCGAAGAAGTATCCTTAAGTCGATCAGCTGTCTCTTTGCATTTCGCTTTGAGGCGAAAAACTGCAACTATTTTGCAGCCGTGGCACGCTTTTCTTTGCTTTTGGGCCACAGTTTTTCCATTTGATACTTTGGGGAGTCGAGCAGAGAGTCTCCCGCTCTCGCTGCACCCCTTTCTCCATTTCTCCATTTCTCTGTGTGCTGCCCTCTCCCTCACTGTGGCCGTGAGCGCTTCTCAGTCGAACTCTGAGCCGCGTCGAACATCGCCGGCGCCATACGAAGTCTTATGAAATATGCACGGCCTGTGTAATTTCTTATTTAAAATGCCATTAAATTTTTTGAATAGCATAGAGAGGAGCAGCGGCCTGCCGCCCACTGTCTAAAACAGAGCGCAGCATGCACTCGGGTCCAGGGAGGGGTTGTCCTGGGTAAATAGAGGCCCGTCAGCCACCCGAAAAACCCCCCCTGACACATGCGAGGCTGTGGGTGGGTGTGGTATGTGTGTGTGTGGGCCCAGGTTAGACAAATATGGTTTGGTCTGGGCTTTGGCTGCTGTTTGAGTTGCAGGCCATGGGGGAGTCGGATCGGTCCAAAAACGAAACTGAACTCGCCAGGAACTCAACTGAAACTGAACCGAAACCAGGCAAGGCGAGTGGCGAGAGAGCGCCCAAAGTCGGGCAACTTTTAAAATGCATATTTGATTGTTTTCTTTTTTCCTGCAGGCCACTAAAAGGGGCCTAGCACACTCGATTCCCCAGGTTGGGAGGTACGTGTAATTAATACAAATCAGGGATAAAGTTAGGGATCAGATGGGGTCTCATTTCAGTAAACTAGCTATTTGGATAAAATAAAGGTTTAATTTTCTAGACATTAAAATTACAAATTAAGTGCAGTCATATTTCCTTAAAGTGCGTCTAGACATCCATTTATATTATTCCAACTTATTTATAATGCCCTTTCCCGGCGACCCGACAAGCACCAGTCCGTGCGTCTGTCCACTGCAAATGCCTTTGTATCCGTATCTGTGCCTGAAAATGTATCTGCAACTGCAACTGCGGCGGCAGCAATTGTTGCCATATTCAATTCCGTATCTGCAGCGGCGAGTATGTGTGTTACACCTTTATTAGTCGGCCATAATATTGATTTAGTCGAGCGCTGTCTGCTCAAGATAATTATTATAGGCCAACGAGTGTGTGTGTGGGTGTAAAGGGAGCTGTGTGGGTGTGTGGGCACACACAAAACCATTACATATGTAAATACACAACCACACACGGATACAGATACAGATACAGATACAAACAAGGCCCAGCTGAGATTGTAGTTGCAATTGATTTGCAGTCTGTGGACGGCGAAAATAATTCGCAACACACACGGATTAAATTTGCATTAGGACCTCTGGCAATTAGCGGATCTGGTCGAATGGAGGCCAGGATTCTCTGACAAGAGTACAGAGGCTTTGACTCCGGCTTAGCACACAGAGTGTCCTCGCAGCAGCAGCATATCCTGCTTAAGTCATGCTGAGCAGCTATCCTTTGTGTTGTCGAGTGCCACAAGCATTTCGAGTTGGCATTCTTTGCCTTCCAAAGATGCTCGATTATCTGCTCTAAAGGAAATATATGGCTGATATAATTGGCTTTAATAATGCTCTCAGATTTGTTTTTCAATTGATTTTCAGAGGGCCGGGGGGGCAGGCGGCGGAACAGTCCAAAGTAGTGGAGATCGCAAAAAGCTGCGTCACTTTTATTTGTTTCGCTTGAAGTGCAGGAAATTGTCTGTAGCCCATTTAAAAATAAACAACAATAAAATAAATAATTAAGAAATACGCTTTCTGCGTTTAATTATAAACAAAAAGGCAGCCACATTGTTGTGAAATGAATTTGCTCGCCAGGCCAGAGGCAGCGGCAGCAGAAACTGAAAAATTGAATAATAAAACGCGCGTTACATAAACGCTCGAAATAAATATTAAACGCCCCAGTATTTTAATAAGTGAATCATTTTCAATGGCAGCAGCAACAGCAGCAGCACAGGCAACACGCGCAGCACAAATTAATAAAATAAATATATGCCAAACTAGATTTTTATTTATTTGCGGTATTTATTTTTGGCCTCGCTCACAGAAATAAATCAAACTGAACGCGAAACCGAACGCGAAGACTTTCGACTCGACGCTGCTGCTGATGCTGCCACTAAATGAATCGAGGGGCGTCCATTAGTTCCAGGGGCGCATTTCACAGGGGCGTGGCACTTGTATATGGCCATATAGTTGGCTTTAGAAATTTACACGACCCCCATTGTCCGAATGCGTGGTCGGGCATTTTAGCAGTCGCGCCTTCGCTGTTTGCTCTTCGAATATCCATTTTATTTGTGTTTTGATCTGTGTATTTATATATTTTTATTTATTTAGCATCGTTTTTTCAACAAGCGTCTGAAAAAAAGCGCTTCTCGATTGTTTTTAGTATCTGATTTTTTTATTTACTTTTAATGAGTTGCCACCCGCCGAGCGGAAATTTCGGATGCTGCCGCAAGTCCACTAAGAGATTTTCTCATAGAAAATTTAGATTGATCTAAAAGCGTTTCCAAACAACAACAAAAAGTAGCAGGAAAATTGAATACTATAGAAGTATATATAGTTGATGTCAAATAAATATTTTGATATTTTTGGCCTTCCGTTTGATGATTAAAAATTAATTTAAATTAATTTCAAGACCCCTAGCCAAGATCTTAATATTTTCTTCTTTCGGTGCTGAGTTTTTCGATAGAATTCGTCGCAGCCTGGTTCTCCTTATTCCCACTTGCTAAGATGTTTTACGTTTATTTTCCTTATAAAGTTGTATTCTTTTATGACACGCAAATGACAGACAGACAATGAACGCGTCAAAGGCGGCCGGCAGTTAAGTAAAAGCTGTAAAAGCGATAAAAAGAATAATGCATAAAAAGTTGCTTATAAACTTCAGAGCTCCGGCTTAACCCCTAGTCGGTGGCCGGGGGCGGAGGCAATTACACTTCCTAGAGGCCCCCGGGACCAGGGCACGCTCGAATAAAATATAAACGAATGGGAACTCTCGACTTATCAGCAGTTCGCAGCTTCCAGTAATATATTTAAATTTATCGTGTCTTTGTCTTCGCCTTCGCCTGCGTCTTCATCTGCGTCTGCCTTCCACATTCACATTCGAAATTGACTTATTAATTAATTTATGCAGACACGTTTTAGTTTTATTATTTTTAAATTTGTGTAATTTGCTTTTCGTACAAAGCTCGGGGAATCCGGGCATATTAGGCTGGTCGAAAATAACTGCCAAGTCAGGTGGATTTGGCTACGATTCTAATGGATTACTGGGTAAGTCGCAGTCGAAGTTGGCTCGTTGTTGTGTTTATCGTTTGTTTCACAAGATACTTTTGTTGCTGCTGCCATTTTATTATGTCTTTTTCGGCCATTGAGCATAAATTATTTAGCATTTGTGTTTTTCTTTTCATTTATATTGAGAGACATTTGAATGTTTTCTTATTTATATTTGCTGGCTGAATTTAACAATGTTTGTGATTTGATTTTTATGTCCCCGCTTGGAATTTAAATAAATTAAATTTTATTAGTAAAAATTGACGAGAAATATGCCGCGCTCAATGGCAATAACAAACAAGATAGTTTTGATTAATAAATGCGCCATCCATGGGGCTGGTGTATACACAAAGTTTATGATGTAGCCAGCTGGCCAAGATGGATTTTATTATGATGGTTTCGGGGATGTTCTTTGATATCCCTCTCTCTCGCGTACAAAACACTTTTGTATACACTTTTATTATTTTATTACGACGAGAGCATTATGATGAATACGGCACACATCGGCTGGGTCTGCATTCGCTGCGTTTATTGTCGCGTCATGCGTCCCCCAAAAAACCGAGTGGGGCACGAAGGGGTTAAGCCGGTTCACGGCCCGAACAATAGTTTATATATATTTTGAGGGGAACTGTGTTTCTTTTTTCTACATTCATTCAGACAATTGATATGCTTTCATTTGGCTTTTTAAATGACCGCCTTGGGATGCTGTCTTCGTGCGAGCTTGTTGTGGGGCTCATTAGGTCGAGAGCCCCCCAAAGGGCTGTATAATTAGCTCCGAAAAACAACCATATTTCAGGCTTTAAGCATTAGATGCGTCCCAGAGTGAATCTGTCAGATAAACGCTATTTTTAAGCTCTATATTTGATTTTTAGATCGACACTCGCCACGCGCCGAAATGACTCAAAAAGCAACTCCAACAGCTGATGGCCAACACTAAAACCAGGCTAATACATGTAAGATTCTGTTTAGAGATCGCTGGCCACAGGGCGAAATGTATTAAAATTAAATTCAAACATTTCGTCGCCGCTTTTTGGATTCTTTTTTATTTCGTTTCTTTCCCCTCACCCCACGGCGTGTGTTTGTGTGACTTTTATTTTTTCGTGTGTGTGTTTTTTTTTTATAACATTTGCGCATGCGCAAACTGCCAAACGAGCAAATTAATAATTAATGCAAATAAACACACAAAGCGACACGACCAAAAAATCGAGCTGCTAAAAAAGATACGGGGAAACAACAGCAACAACAGCGGATTCGCACAAAAGAAGATACAAAATCAGAACGCACGTGTAACAGAGCTTTGATTAATAAAGTAACCATTTAAATAAATATTATTAATAACGCCACTTTCGGTGGCTATAAATAAGCTCAGAGGCAACGTTCGAATGCCTCGATAAATCTGAATGGCGATTTGGCATTTTTGGATTTTTGGGAGGGGAGCCGAGAGATCGGCTGAACGGGATATATAATACTTGCACTGCCAATTCGCTTAGGAAAATAAGAGGTATTCAGAAATATGGCTTTTCATTCATTTCCGTTGCAGCCAGAAAAGTGGACCGGGAAATGGGTGAAATAAAAGCACTTCGTCACCGTGACAAAGGTGAAAAATGCCTCCACATATAGTGGCTTACAATAAAACTATATAATTACGAATGTGGCTTAGCTGACCGACGAAAATACATACTTTCGGGTGGAAATGGAAAATACATGCAATGGGAGGTGGAGGAGGCGGCTCTCTAAGAAAAGCCATTAATTAAAAACTATAAAAAATTACACGATCATATTTTATTGTATCCCACTACAGACACTCGCTTCGTTTCTTCTTTTTTTTATACTTTTTGCTGCCTTTATACATTTTATATTTTAATTGCCGGGCTGGCAGCGCGGGAGTCATCAACGTAAAAGTTTTCCCACTTTTTATTATTATTTAAATTTCCGTGTAATTACAGCGAGGACTGTCGTTCCTTTGTCTTCGCTTTATGCATATGCGATTAAGTATATTGTATTCTTTTTTTTATTATATTTTTAAGGGGGCGGCCCGCGTTGCGAGGGGGAGTGGCAGCTGCCTTTAATGACCATGGCAGGCGTTGGCTTTGGATTGACATGAGCGCCTGCCGAGTGCCGACTGTATGATATATGTATTTATTAGTTTGCTGTAGCTATAGCTGCGCTGCCGCACTTAATTGTTGGATTCAATTGAACTTTTTTATAATTCAGCAGCGTATCAATTACAATTTACGTCTAATTACATGCAAGACGGTAGCCAGGTGCCTAATTAGAAGCCTTTCGAGGAACAATAATCACAAGTTAGCTTGGGGAATGCATATCGGAAGTAGAAATATTTATAAAAGCATTGAAACTTATATTAAAAAGTGGGAGAATATTACAAGAAATATGAAGAAATAAATAAGATACTGTACTAAAATTTTATATTTTGGAATTCCTAAAAATTCATGACTAACAATTGCTGTAAACCAGAATAAAGGTATTAAAAATTATCCCAAAATGTATATACAAAATAATCCTGTACTTAACTATAATGTAATTTTTAAAAATTATATTCAAATGCCCAACGATATCCCAAGATATATAAAAACTAATCCAGATACAAAACTGAAATGTCATATTGTAAAATTCCAACGATTTCACGATTTCCAATCGCTGTAACCCCAATTGCAATGCAAACTCATTTCCATTCGCACTTTATCTGACAGATTTATTATAACATATTTCAGGGCTTTGAGTCAGTCAGCTGGATACCACTCCCTGGTAAATGGCCAGAATTATCGCTAATAAACCAATTTCATTATAAGCCGATGACATGAATCAGCCGTCGCAGCATCTGGCCAGACATTTACAGAAATGAAAAAATACAAAAATACAGAAACAAAAAATAAGGAAAAGTCACACCCACCAGCGGCTCCGCCATGTCTCTCTTAGTCATTCTTAATGCAAACTATAAATTTAGAATTTAATTTCGAATAATTATGCTCGTTTGCATAAGGTGGTCCCTCCGAGCAAACAAAGTCAAACAAAGCAAAAGGCGGGTGTATCTTGTATCTTGTATCTGGCGCATATGCGAAAACAGTTCAAAGACCTGTTCGGCAGCCAGAAAATGTATAAAATAAAATCAAATTAATTTAAACGAGACGAAACTGCGGGCAGCGAGCGACCGAGGGGGGCGGGAAAATAATTACACAAATGCTTGGCGTTCCCCAAGTAAATGTCAGAAAATAGTCGAGATTTTAGAGCACAAAAGTACTGAAAATGAATAATAATAATAATAGGCAGCGGCAATTAATCACTCAAAGCAAATGCATCGAGAGGGAAAGATACTCGGATATTCTGTGGGAACGTCTAAATTACCAGCCGCTGACGCAGCGTTTTGTGGCCACAGACAGCATTGGCATTGTGCAACATTTTCAATAATAAATTAATATAAATATATATCTAAATAGCAGTAGATGACACAAAGAGCCCGCTCCGACTTGGGACATGGCCCACAGACCATTGACCAAGTTGGCGTCGTCCATTCATCGCACACGAAGGTGACTCAGCTCACATAAATTTAATTATAGCGCGGCGCGAAATTTATTTAGTTTTGCTCAGCCCATTATAAAGTAGGCAAACACACACACACACACTTAATGGGTATAAAAATATTTAATTAATTATGGCAAGCGGGAAAGCTAAACATACGCATATTCCTGGAAATGCGCTCACAAGACAAACTGTGTTTTTTTTTTTGCCAAATAAATAAATAAATACGAAATAATGTCGACTAGGGCTGGGCTCGAAATCGAGTTCCCATTTTTCGGCTCCCCAAGCGCGGCAATTTAAAAAATTAGCCAGCATTTAGTTTCCAATTTTTGTCGTGTGTTCCGAAATGAGCGGCACACATTTGCGACTCATTTGAATTTATTGCTGCCGGTTGCTGCCGCTTGCCGTTGCTGCGGTTGTAATTAATAAAGTAAATTTGACCTCACACAGATGCAGAGACAACTCGAGGCGACAATATAATGAATGAACGCCAGCGATGAGAACAGCGAAATAGAGGCATGACAAATGTTTCAGCCTGCAATTAGCAGCAACTTGCAGATACAGATACGGATGCCAGGGCGAGAGTGGATGCAAATGCAAATGCAGCAGTTGCAGAGGCAGTTGCAGCTGCAGTTGCAGTTGCAGTTGCAGCGGCAGTAGCTGCTGCTGTTGCAGTGGCAGACTGAGGCCCGAGTGTCTTGATAAATGTCTTTGACAGCGCAGAAAACAAACTGTGCAAATATTTGACAAAATACAACTATAAATATTGCTTAAGAATTAATGCGACGGCCCCTGTTGCAGCTACTGCAAATGTATCTGAAGCTGTTTGACAATTGAGGTCAACGATATAGGCCTTCTATTTATGAGAGATTTGTGCTAAAAGCAAAACATACGAAAAGTGAAGTTCTTTGGTTAAGATCAAGACAGAGAGTTTAAAGAAAACTCTCATCATAATTTAAGCAGCTTATTAAAGTAAGCTCAAGGTGCTACCAACTCCACCGCAACTGTGCGGCCTGCTGCTGTTTCTGGCAGACAAATAGACTCGTACAGTGACACCAAAAAGTGCGTGGCCCCGCTGACAACTGGCTGAGACGCTGGGCGCAACTGTGGCTTGCGGCCTGTCAATGGCACGACGGCAACATCTCAGCAGCAGCGGCGGCAACAGAACCGAATGCACCGCAGAATCTGCGCCGTCGAGGAGTAACGGTGTCAATTGGACGACCGCAGATACTCGCATCCATCAGATACAGGGCGTGGTCCGCTGCAGGCCGACCACGAACTTAGCGTCTATCTTTTGTTTAAGCACATCTTCTGTTGACATTTCTGTTCGCCGTTAAGTAAATATTGAATGGAAAATGTATTCGTTGGGCAAATATTGTAAATACGATAGTTTCTGAGTTGGTGTTTACCTGGAAAGACGGCGTCGAGCATACTTGCACATGCATTTGCATTTTTTTGTGCACAGGTGAGCCGGCAACGACTGCAACCCAGTGTGTGTATCTCACGGATACGTTGCCCCTGCTATCTGCGAGACCTACTTGGCCATTTCCAGATGCCAAAAAGGGCCCGGGCAGGGAGATAAAATGGAAAACATCTGCCCAACGCAGCTCAGCTATTAAAAATCAACTTTCAATGACTTTCCAAACAATTTCCACTGACTCCCGGGCTAAGCGGGGAGCATTAAAAACATAACAGAAAACAAGAAAAAACATAACGCCCCACTCCAAGACCCAAAAAAACAACACAGACACAACTAATAAAATGCATAAATAAGAGCAGAGCCAGCAGCAGCAGAAGCAACTCAAAAGTAACATTAAAAACTAAAATGGAAACATATGTTTCGCCTTACAAATTATATATCCAATCGTAATAATTACACGCCACAGCCGAGGGGCAAAGAGAGGAGGGAATACACTGGGAAAATGGGAAAATTATATATTACATCTAGCAAGAAGGTTAAGATAAAAGTATAAGCTAAGTTAATAATAAAGAATTTATTTACTAAAAATCCTAATATATATTTACTACATTTAAGAAGTCTGCTAGTGAAACAATTTATATTTTTTAACATTTTTATTGCCTTATTTCGAATCCAGAATATATACAAAAATATATAAACATTTTATGAAACCCTGTAAATATAATTTGTAGCACCCAAAGTTAATACCCGTGTATTCCATATGATTCGATTTGGGAAGATCCTCACACCCTGACACACCGACTCTCCTTTGTTCACTTCTTTGCCGGCCAAGCGGGGGTGCAACGAAAAGAACAATTGCAGCAGGAAAAGGAAGGGAAAGGAAAACAAGAGGAAGGGAATGAAACACAAACGAAGCAGATGAAGAGGAATGGCTAAATTAAGAAATGCAGTGCAGAGGGAGAATAAATAAATGAAAAAAAAGGAATTTGTTCTACGGCAAATGTACACAAAGTAATAAATATTGATGTGCGCGCGAGCAGGAGATGAACAGAGAAAAAAATAAGAAAAATAAAGAGAGAGGAACGAACATTCCGTTTACATGTGTTCGTCGCTGCCAGCAGCAGCAGCAGCAGCAGCACACAAGATACAAGATACATTTAATAATTCACAGATGCATTTCCAGCAGATGTGTTAAAATTCGTAGAGTAATAAAATAACAAATCAAATGCAGGAAAGGCAACTTCAAAGGCCCATTCCCAATCCAATACCATTCCCATTCCCAATACTCTGTTTACAGACGCGACTCAGCCCGTCGAGATAAACAAACAGGCAGAGCCATTAGATGATCCGGAGATGGACTTGGCTGGGATTGAAGTTCGAGTCGGATCTCTACAGTCCGCACTCGATTTCGCTCGCTTTCCTGGCTAATTTCACGCCGAATTATCCGCAATCCAAAGGATGCACAAAAGGACTCAAGCGGCTGGTTAGCTGGCATAAAGGAAAACCACATGCAGTGCGGTGCCTCGGTGCAATCGAACCTTTCCAGCAAATTGCATTCGCATAAAGAAGAAACTGCAGTTGCACTCGGGCCTCAAGTGGGCGGATAAATGGGTGGCAAATGGGCGGAAAGACGGCTAGTGGTGGGTGGGTCGGTGGCTGGCAAAGCGGCACAATTAAGTGCCAAGTGGAACCAAAAGAGGAAAGAGGTTTTTTTAGTTGATTGCCAAATTAGAGGCGTTTTACGTTGGCTTTCCTTTTTTACGCATACCCTGCCGCAATACGTGCTTGTCATTATCCTGGCCACAAAAAAGTGATGAGGGCTTGATGAGCCACTAGCATTTTTTTATGGAAAGTAGGTGAAAATTGTACAGATTATACACAAGGATAAAAGTCTTCTACTGGGGGATAGTAATTGTATAAATTATAGTTAAGTTCGTTTGTTTCGAGCTCTGTAAAATCTAATTTGGTTTTACAAAATAAATATTTTGTAGTTTATTTTCCAATGTGTATATTTTGGATCGTATTTATGTAAAGTATTTAACTTAATAGTCACATAAAATTTACAAAATTTATCGCTTTCCTAAGCACTTATTTATTGAATTTCCCAGCGATTTCCCAAGATTGCAATTACTTTGAGCACACTTATTGATGGTTATTATGGCGAGGCGACAGTTTTTGCTTTCTGTGTAAGTACTGTCAAATTATAACACATTATAATGCCATTTGCGGTGGTGGTGAAACTACCAGATGTACAAGATAATTTTCTTTAATTTCGGTTTTCGTTTAAGCCGCCGCTATCTCCGTGTGCTCCCTTTCGAGAGTGAGTGCCCCTAATTGTTACAGGCTGCGGCAGCACAGTATCTGCAAGATGCACGTTTCTGTAGCCGTTGCTGTATCTGTAGCTGCTGCTCTCGTATCTGTCGTATCTCCTGGTTATAAATATTGTATCTCTGGCCCAAGACGACTCTAGCAGATACACGCCGTAGCCGTGTTTGTCCGCTTGTAATTGCGTAAACAGACTCGTACATATTTTATTTTATATTTTATTGTTTCGCTCCGCTGCGCTGCGCCATAAGGGCAGATACCTATAATTTTCTTGTGTCTTTCCTACAATGAAAACACACCGAGGCAGCAGCAGCAGCAGAAACTCAAACTCAAACTCAAGCTGAAACTGAAACTGAGGCAGAAACAGGCTATGGCAATAATAATCATCATCATCATCATCACGGTCGCCATCATTATTATCGTCGTCATCGTCGTAGTCATCATAAAGACAACAGTCGCGACTGCACTAACGACGGAAAAGTGTGTGTGTGTAGCCCACAATAAATGCGGAATAAATAAATAAAGTGTAACAAAAGGCAGCCAAATAAATGGAAATATAACAAAACTTAACGCAAGGAAAACAAACGAAGGAACGCAGCTGGAACATTAAGTGAAAGCGGCTGGAATGGGCAGGAGAATGAACCCAGTGCATAGGAAAGTTTTCAAGCTGCCAGGGGCCATAAAATATATATGTATATATCTATTTGAAACGGGAAATAATTATATATTTTTTAAGAACCAGTAATTATTTTCTGACTCGCTTTCAGGGGAGATTTTATCAGATTTACCGAAGTTATATCTTTGATAAAAAATCGTGGACTCTCAAAACTTATTAGAGGGTACAAGGTCCTAACTTTAGGGTTCTAAAATATAAACACTATCCAATAAACAATTACGATAACAAATCACATGGCAAATGTTTCCACCAATAAACTAACGAATCTGATACTAAACCTATACTATATACCAATTAGCCAAATATTTTTCTATAATTACCCCCGAGGCAAGTGCACGGACTTGGGCCATGATTCGATGGCCATTGAAAAACCCAGATATACACAGGGCCATAAAAATTCTATTGTCCCCTCGTATACGTTAATCGTTTTCCTTTTTTTTTTCTTCCCCCTATTTTTTTTCATTTCTTTATTTAAACAATCACCGTCGGCCTGTAAATACAAAGATGATTTGGCCAAAATTGGCCGAGTCACTGCGTCACAGTCCACGAGTCATCCGGCTAACTTTATCAGTCTTTAATATAAGAACTACAAGAGCACTGATCACGTAGCGCCAATAGGAGAGAATTAAAAATAAAATGAGGAAAAATAGGAATAAAAAAAAGAGCAGTGGTGGGGAAATCTTATCAGGGAAATTAACAAAGCCAAGAGCTGGCATCGACGCGACTTAAGATTACAAATTGTTATTATGATTATATTGTTGTATTATTTGCGCGGCGATAAGATCTATGTGGGTTTATGGCCCGCTCGGGTCTGCCATAAAATAAATTACTTATTTATTTCGAGTGTGGCCTGGCGGTATACCGGCTGCTCGGCCAACGAAAATTCCCTTTTTATATAACCTGGGCAAGAACAATTGCTGCAACGTTTATGGCCAGAGCTACAAACTAAAGAAATTATCGAAATTGCCTCGTAAATTATAGAATTCACATATAATTCAGGCGACTGAAAGTGCCGCCCGGCCTTACGAAATCCTTTAATCTTCGAAATGGAAAATGCCCCTCGCCTCTAGCCCCCAGCTCCTGGTCTCTGGGTCTTTATATATGTACAAACCAGATGATAAGCGGCCCCTGAAGAGTTTCCCATTGGCTACCGACTCCGAAACTCCCTACTCCCGGGGTGGCCAACGATCGGCGGGTTTATGTAAAACCAGCGGACATAAATTTGATTTATTTCCCGGCCCCGGTTCGAATCAATCAAAGACCTCTAATGAGCTTCGGACCGCACAGGAAACAGCCGGTGACATTTGGCTTAAGTTGGGCTCGAACAAAAAAGAAAACTACATAAATAAGGAAAGATTCACACGCTCGAAAGAGCGGAGAAGTAAAAAGAAAACCCAGACCTGCTAACCTAACCATTTCCTCTGGATCACGAGAGTTCAAGCAACCTGCTTTTCATAAAACCACCCAGAAGAACTCACCGAGATGGAGATACCCATGGAGCAATTATGACTAACGCCCTAGACAAAGAGATACTGGGGAAATGGTGGGAAGGGGGATTATTTTGGGGAAAATCAAGGAAAGGAGAGGAATGGAAAGGGGGCCCGGCCCTTGGCTGTCAAAGAACTTTCAGCACTCGGCAATTTTCAGTAATATTCTGCTGCAAAAACAATTCGCAAACGCACAAAAGAAAAGGCACGGCAAATATAAGGAAAAGTCAAGGAACTCGCACAAAAATTTGCGGAGAAAATGAGGCGTGGAGGTGGTGGGTGTTGGGAGGGAAAACCCCTCTTGAATTTGAGTTTCTTGTGACTTTTCCTGACTGCTGGGTTCCCCCAGCGCTGCGTGTGTGTCTCCGCATCTCTCTCTCTCTCTCGCAGGCCCTGTGTGTGAGCAAGTCTCTCGCCTCCTGGTTTCTATGAATGAAAGTGCGATGAAAATCCCATGGAGTGGGGTGTAGGGGAAAACTCGAAGAGAGAACACTCTCGGAATTGACTGAGGAAAAGTTGGACTCTATTAAGTAACAGGCTCCCAGCTTCATCGTCCTTCTGCCAGCCGCCTTGCGGCCAGGGACTTCCCCCAGTGACGTCGTCAAATTTCGGTGGTTTTGCGGCATGAGAGAAAAGTAAAAGAAAATGAGTGCCTCTCACTCTGCGCTTTTACTGCCGTCTATTTCTTCTTGATTTCATTTCTGATTTCATTTCAATAAATTAACAAAGGAACAGTAAATTGTGCGAGCCAGAAGCTGCGAATAATACGAGAAAATCAAGGGGCAGCCAGGGTTTTCCCTTCCTATCTCCAATTCATTTTAGAAGCATAAATATGCAGGCAACTTGCCCTGGAATCGTATCTTTATATATATTTACAACGTACAGAGGGAGAAATGGTTAACTAAATTAATCTTACAATGACTCTATGATCAGGAACACATTACTTCGTTATCAACAGATACTTGCAACGATTTCCTTTTATAAAAATTACCTAACATCTTTTATTTA
This sequence comes from Drosophila seguyi, assembly GCA_008042675.1. NCBI lineage: Eukaryota > Metazoa > Arthropoda > Insecta > Diptera > Drosophilidae > Drosophila > Drosophila seguyi. The sequence goes on from VNJU01008147.1 coordinate 58,551, forward strand.
TTGCTTTGCAAATGATGAATTTCTTAGAAATAAATATGATTTAGATTGTTTTGAGTTCCACAATCACTTCCTCGAATAATTATTTGCTTAGTGTACAAGCTGAGTTTCATATTCATGAGCCGCATTCGCCGCCCATTGACTATATGGATTTATTTACATAAGTTCCGAGATAAATATAAACACAATTCGAGTGCAAAAGTAACTTGGAAAAATATGCCGGCTCAAGAATAATGCTCAATGTCACACATTAAGTGTTTATAAACAAAAAAAATTGAGAAAAACCGAGGCAAGAATGCAGCCAAAGTGCAAAAGTGAGGGAAAATCGGAGGCGCATTAGTTGCAATTATGGAGAATCAGATGCACGAGACGAACAAATCAAATATTTGTGCGACTTTTGTTTGCCTTGCCATCAATTTTTGCCAATTGTTTATAATTTTGTTGATTTTCTCTCTCTGTCGCCCCCTCTTCCGTCTCTGTCTGTAGCCAGTTTTGTCTCCGCATTGGTGTGTGTGCGTGCATTGTGCAATTTTCGTCATTAGCATTAAATGTTGTTGAATTATTTTTCAAGTCGCTGACGCACTTAATGTCGCGACCTCGCCCCCCCTGTGCCCTCGAGCCGGTTTCTTATACAAATAGTAAATCAGCTTTAATTTGCAATCTAATAGAAATAACAACGAATAAGGTAAATGCGGCCTGCGGTAAATGCAAAAGATTTCGTTAATATGCATGCACCCTGCTCCCTGCACCCTGCACCGAGCACCCAGCACCCGCTTTCCCATTGACGAACGATAAATAAATAAGTGAGCGGCGTACCCGGCGTATGCGCATTATGCAAAGCTTGTGCGCAGAAGAAGAAGAAGCAGGGGGGGTCTTTGGGGTCAAGACGAACGGAGAAATGGTAGCCCACTTGGAAACTCCATGCTCGGATGGGTTTTCCTTCTTTCTACTGTAGAGAGCTCCAAGTATCCAAGTTCTACTCAGATAATGCCTCTCGATCAACTCTTTATATACAATATATTAATTGCTTTGTCGGTGCAATTATTTATTAATATTTATGATCGTGCTTCTATTACTTTGTATCAGATTTGAATTTAATGATCTAATTTATTCCTCACACAGAGATCTGTGTCATGTAGTATTTGCATGTAAGTGGATTTACGGTCGTAAATATTAGTCACAATGATCACATGGCTCTCACGATGATTTCATGATTTCAGAAGATAACCTCTGCAAAAATTACTCATTATTTAATCCAAATCTAGGTACTTAATCATTGTTAGTTTGCAGCATTCTTTAACTTTTAAATTTTACACTAAGAATGCTGTACAACGTTTTAAAAATTAAACAAATTCATCTGTTTATTTATGGGAACCTCATTGGCTCTATTTCAAAAGATATTTTTGATTTTCTTTTCCGCTTCTGGGAAAAATACATTTGTCAAAATGACAGTTTTAAGAAAGAATATGTAAAATCTAAAATTTATTAATTAACCCTAATCTATTTTGTGAATAATATTATACTTTGCTAAGATTTGAGGAATAAATTGGAATTAATAAGACTACAAAGAGAGGTTTTGAAAATCAAGAGGAATTAGAAATTTCTTTGATTTTTACACTCAAAACTGTTATTAAATATTACAAAATTAAATATAAAAATTTAAATAGTATAAAAAATATATAATTTTTATATAAATTCATAAAAAATATCTCAACGATCACTCACCCTCTCTTCTTCGCGAATCATCTCTGCGATTTCGGGCTTGATTTCCATGTCATCGTGGTGGGATCCCACCGAAGAGGCAGAGGCACTGCCTCCTGCCCCAGCTCCGCCAGTCGGTGCACTGGCTCCCGTTCCTGCTCCCGAGCCTGCGCCCGATCCAGAGCCTGCTCCTGCAGCGGCAGCGGCCAGAGCACTGGCCATGGCATGGGAGTGAGCCAGCTGATGTTGGGCGGCCAGCTGCTGGGCGGCAGCAGCGGCGGCATGGTGATGCATGGCGGGTGGAGGAGGTGGCACAACGGCGGCATGATGAGCGGCAGCGGCCACGGCGGCGACCATGTGCGGCGGCAGGGCAGACTGGGCGGCCACGCCTCCGGGCGGGGAGTGCATGGCTGCCGAGCTGTTGCCATTGCTGTGTCCCGAAGCCGGTGGCGGCGACGAGCAGTTCCGCTGGGATCCTACGGCGCAGGAGCCACCGCCATTGCCTCCCGACAGCGACTGGGGGTTGGGCGAGGCGAAGGGATTGCGCACGATCGTCGAAGTGGTCATGGCCAGCGGCTGGTTGGTCTGATTCTGGCCGGGAGTCGAGGTGGAGCCGCGCTCCGAGACCTCCGACTCGCCGCCCTGCAGCGAGGGACTGGGCGTGGCATAGCTGCCGTCCCGGGAGCGCTTTCGCTGTCTCTTGTTGAGATCCAGGGCGCCGTCGGGCAGCAGGCGGGGCCTCTTGGCCTTGAGCTCATCATCCTGATCGGGATCGTCGTGCTGCCGTAATATGGCAGTGGCTGCTGCCGCCAGCTCCTCGTCATCATCGTCGTCATAGACTGACATGGGATGGGCAGATGCCCCGCCATCTCCGCGACCAGCACTGACCTCCGCCAGGCCCCTGATCTTCAGGGTTTCGGCCACCTTGAGTAAGGGATTGATCTGATCCTGGCAGACGTTGATCTCGCCCTTGTACATGAACTCCACCAAAGCCTTCAGATCCGACCAGCTCACGTCCCTCATAATGATAATGGGATGCTGGCAGGGATTATCGTAGAACAAGGCCTGGAAGTAGGGCGAGCAGGCGGAGAGGACCATCTTGTGTGCCTTGATCGACTGGCCCTCGCAGGACAGGGTGACGTCTACGAAGGACTCGCTCTGCAGCAGCTCGTCAAAGACATTGGTCAGATTGGACTGGTAGTTGTTCCAGCGCAGACAGAACTGCTGGTTGTCCCCGACGCCACCGCCACTGGGAGGAGCCAGCTTCCTTCGCGGAGCCTTTAGCTCTGGGCTACTCTTGATCTTGGCCTCCATGGGAGGCGATGTGGATGCCTGGCCGAACTCGAAGAGAGCCGATCCCGCCAGCTTGAGGCTCTGCTGTTGGGGCTGCGGCGAGACGGGCAGAGAGCGGGACTTCTTGGCCTCCAGGCGGAGACGCAGCTCTGCATCGTCGGGATCGCGGAGACCCACCACCTCGCTGGAGGTCAGCGGGCGGGGCGGCGGTGTCAGCGGCTGTTCGTTCTCCAGACTCGACTTTGGCTTCACCAGCACTGTGTCTGCTGTGTCAGAATCCTTTTCCGTGGACTTGATCACACCTGTGTCGGTTAGGTCCTTCTCTGTGTGTGGATCCGCCTCTTTGGGCCCCTCGAAAGTGGTTTCCACTTCCCTCTCCGGCGAGGATCTCCGATCGCTCTCCTCCGAGTCCTCAATGAGGGGCTCAGACACCATTTTGGGATCCTCCACGGTGGGCATTGTGTAGTCATTTGCCTCGAACTGATCTCCCTCGTACTCCGACTTCATTTCGAAGTCCATTAATTGTTTGGTCATGTCCATGGCGCTGGATGTGGTTTCCGTTTCAATCTGATCAAGTGAAGGTATCTCGCGCGGATCCCTAACACATTTTTAACCGGTGCGTTACGAGAACTTTTCCGGGCAGCAGTTCAAGCTCTGGAAAAGAGAAAATTCTCACATGATTCTCAACACAATTGGACATAAAATTCAAAGGAAACTATAAACTGGCGATTTCGCACATTTATCCAATCATCTATCAGTTTAAATTAAAAATTTTAATATTCGACAGCCCAAAGTGGGGGAAATCTTTCAATGGGAATTCTTTAGTAATTAAAACCTATATGTTTACCTGCATGAATTTATTGTTCTTGGTTCTTAAAAGGCTAATGTGTACTTATTGAAATATTTCCGATTGAGTTAGGGGCTCTAAAGCGAAATCTTCCCCAAAAAATTTATATGAATGAGTTTTCAGCTTGCTTTCTTCTCATATTGCCAAGCTCCATTGGTAAATAAAAAAGGAAATGAGTAATTTAGCATTATATTCTGTTAGGAATAACACACAAGGGTTTTCCAGAGAAAAAGATTACTAATATATTGCGTATTATTTGCATCACCTAATTGAATATATTCGGCTGTATCTACCTAATATCTTTGGAAGTATTTCATGCATATCAAGCGCTGGCTCTTAGTCATAACTCTATTAAATAAGCCTATTAATCTTGCTCCTCTCCACTGCTGCTGAGTCGAAAATTTCCATGAATTTCTATTAATTTATGTTTAGTATTTCCTCCGCAACCCACCGCCCACCGACCACCGCCCGCCGCCTTCTGGCACCACCCACCGCCCGCCCATGGCCAGAAATGTGCTTTATTAGCTAAAAGCTAAGCACACATTTATTTATGTTTAATTTGGCTTAATTTATATTACTGAGCTGCAATTATTTGTAGGCTCCTCCGCTCGGCATTGTATTTATACCCATCTATATACATGCACGGCGAATGAGTATATATATCTCTATATAAATATATATATATATATGAATGGGTGTGTAGTAATTGTGTGCGCTATTATTGCTTATTTTGTATTGTTGTCTCTGGATCTACTTGCATGCGCACATCGCCCATCTATAGATTTATATTTAATTAAATATTATTATTTATGGCAGCGCTGAGAGGGAGAGAGCCAAAAGTAATTATATTTATTTAAATATTTTGTATAATTTTAATTTATGAGTGTGCTCGGGGGATGGGTTTGGTGGGAGGTTGGGAGGAGGTTGTCGAGGCTCGAAGGTTGAGCTCGCACAGAGGGGTGGAAAAGTTTCCGCAGCTGTCATAAAATTTAATTATATTTATTATTATTGTTATTATAATTCTTCTTCTTGCTACTTTTTATGTTTATTATTATTTCATTCCAATTAAATCTTGTGGCTGTAGCCACGACTCGACGTCGTCGACTGTTATTATTTTTGTTTATTTTATTGTTGTTGCCGTAGAGAGAGAGAGTCATCGCCGAGGGAGCCTCGCCCGCCCATCAGTTCAGTTTTCCCGCCCTTGGACCCCCCTCGGAACGGAGAAGAACATTTTCTCTTGGCAGCTTTTCCTCCTCTCGCCTTTTTGGCAACTTTTGGTTTATTGTTATGGCCGCGCTCTGCCTTTTGTTATTCCCTTTATTTATTCATGTTTGTTGCTGTTATCGTCGTTGTAGCTGCCGCCGCCTTTCGCATTAAATTTGATGCTTCTTTGGAAAAAGTCAGTCTCAAATAAATAAATAAATAAATTGCCTAAATGCACAAAAAATCCACAACTCCCAACTGAAAAGCAAGTCAAACTTAAACTTAAACTCAAACTCGGAATAAACTGAACATAACTGGAGTGAACAGAGTTTTTCGAAAATCATATCGTCGTTTTCTTGATCTCTCATAGTTGCCAATTGCTTGGGCACTTCCTGTTTCCTCGTCATTTTTTATTTTTGATTAATTATTTATAACGAGCGCAGCTGTTAAACAACCAAAAAAAGGCATACTAAAGGGAAATAAACAACAGCGAAATGAGAGCCACTTCTGTGCACAGAACAAAAATATTTATATTCATAAATGTGCTAAGAATTAAATGTAATGTAGTTTGTTTTAATAATTTTGTGATAAAATGTAGTTTAACGAACTGTGCGAACTTGAAATTCAAATAATTAAACAAATATGTAAATACAAACTGATAGTTATCTTTAACTCAGTCAACTTAAGTTGCATTAAGTGCACATATGCAAATCCTATATTGATTATATTTTCTTAAAAAAAAAAAAAACAATTTTTACTTATTAAAAACACTAAAAAGCTTAGAAAATGTTAAAACTGAATTATTAATATATTAAAAAGAGAAATGTTATCACATTAATTACTGTTAAAGTTCAGAATGGATAATTCATGTAAATGATAATATTTTAAGCCAAATTTTTTGTCAAAAACATTATAGAAATTAATCTACGTTACCAGGCATAAAAACCAACTTTTTGAAACAAACATTAACTAATACTAACAACAAACATAAAGTATTTTCAATGCCATACTTCAAGTATGTTACTTTTTTTCCCGTGTGCCTTTTGTATTTATTTATTATTATTTTTGTATTTATTTATTTAATTTCGTCTCGAGGTTGTGGATCCTTCGAAGCTCGCACACAAACGCACACACACACAGAGGGGGTTGGGAGGAGGTGGGATGTTGCTGGGTGGATTTTCAGACAACAAGGCACATTTATATATTGTATATTGTATTTATTTATTAACGCTTATTTATTATTTATGCAGCAAGTAATAAATTACACAGGCGGCAGGGCTCGGTGCTGCTGCTGTGCCAGAGTTGGCTGCGAGTTTTCTCTGGGTTTTCTCCTTGCGGAAAATGTTTACAAACTGTTTTTGGCGCGTGCCACCCACTCGGTGGCGATGGCTGAGCCAGAGAGGCACTCGGAAGCAACTCGCAAAAGTTGCTCCTTCGCGTAAGTTTTCTTCTTAATTCCTGGGCGCCCAAAGACGAGGCAGCAAGCTGCTAGCAGCGGCGGCAGCAACTGTGGCAGCAGCAGCAGCAGCAACACCATAGCTTTTTACGACCTTTCGGTGGGTGGGATTGTGTTATAAATTAATAAATTACAATTTCTTTGGGTGGAACGCAAAATGCGCGGACTGGATAATTTATATATAGTATATACGTGTACATATATATATATATGCACGGGTATACTATTTCTATAAGGTAGGAAAATCGAGAAAAATCGATTTTCGTGCAGCGCCAATTAAGTGCAACCTGCTCAGGCATTTGTCGTAAATAATACCACACTATAATTATCTTTAATAATCACGTACACTTCGGTTTGGTCTCCTTGGCACACACACACTCTGCTTTCTTTTCGGTTTCTGCTGTTTCTCACTGTTTTTTTTTTTTTTTTTCGTGGTAATTATGAATATTAATAATGCAACTTCTGGTGTTTATTTTTGTTCACTGCATGCAACACATGCTGCAACTAATCGTTGTTGTTGCTTCACTAGTCACTTGTTGTTGCTGCTTCAGTTCTGCTTGTTGCTGTTGCTGTTGTTGTTGTTGTCACTGGACTTGCTTATGCTGTTGTTGTTGTTGCTCGAGTTTTTTTTTTGCCGTGAAAACAAACGTGCACTCACGCCGAAAGTAAAATATCTACTGAATACGAATCTACTGAATGTCTACGGCACATCGGGCAATGAATGAAACTCGAGACCGCTCAGCCCGCGTCGCCGTCGACGCCGGCAGCGCTCGGCGAGAGAGAGCACTAGCGTTCGTTCGGAGGGGTAGGAGAAAGGCGAGAGCGAGTGGGTGAGAGCGCCGGTCGGTTTTCCGGTTTTCGCGGCGAATTCGTTAAGAGCAAGAATTTGGTTCTCTTAAGAAGGGAGATCTAAGTAAGTCAAAACAACAGTTTTTATGTTCGGAATTTTTGTTGTTGAAAGACCATATTGAAAATGTATATTTGTAAATCCTATAAAAAATTAAAAAAAGGTTTTATTTATCAGTATTGTGAAAAATAGTGATATGAAATATATACAATCGTACTTTTAGATGCTGATACAATTTAAGATCGTTTTTTTAAATGCTAACAAGATTTTAAATCGTTTGACTTAGATTGGTTTCATTATTTATTTATTTAAATTTTTTTTAATATAAAGATAATGTATGACATTTGGAGGGAATTTGAACAAGTTTTTTTTTATGTTTGAGCACCTGGCATGATCATAATAAAGAACTATATTACCGAAAATTTAAGTTTTCAGAAAGCCGCCAAATTAAGGAAGAAATCAATAATTATCAATCTATGTGTCCGTCATTATATGTATACCCAAGTTATTATAATTAACACTTATATAATAATGACTTACTTTTTGTTTCGGTCTACAGGAAAAAATTGTCAAAAACAAATATCAGCTTTAACTAAGAAAAGGTACTACAAAGAAGTTATATTTCCTTTAGTTTGAAGTCTTAAACATTTAAATTAAATGTAGCTTTCTGTAGATCTTATCGCTAAAAAGTGTATTGACATTTTTTGTACAAGATTTTAAATACTTATTCTTGTATAATAATAGCTTTTCGATATCTCGTACATTTAAAAGTCTTTATTCTGGTATACATAAATTAAATGTTTGAAACTAAAATATCCATCTAAAGTTATTTTATTTTTTATAGGTAAAATGTATAGTTTTTTATTTTAACAATTGTTTTTTAATAACTGAGGTCTTTCCTATGAAAGTGGGCAAATTGAAACATAAATTCCAAAAATTATGGATTGATTTTGAAATCACCAAATATTTAAATATTATTTTATTGTGTTTTGTTTTGCTTTCAGAAAATTTTTCAACTTAATACTTTGAAATTGTATGTACCAACCAATATATGCTTCTTAATTCACTTGCCACTATATCTCAATCTTTGTAGAATGGGCTTTCAATTAAAATCAGCCATATTTCACCCAACTCATCCCATAAATAAACCCTAAGTTAGAATCGAAGAAATCGCGAACTAAGAAAGCCAAATATAAAGCCTAAAAACGCCAAAATCGGCGACTTGAAGAGATGAAGAAGCAGCAGCAGCAGCAGCTGCAACAGCAACTTGCAACGGCCTCGAAGCGCTGCAAGAAAGAGAGATGCTGACCAATGTCCGGCAAGAAAGTGTTGCCAATAGTTGTTGCCAACCCTCTGGCGGCAGCTCCTTTAGCCGTTGTTGTTGGCTTGGCCCAAAACTATGGCAAAAAGAGCAGAGAAAAACGGTGCTCGCCACTTGGCCACGCCCCCAAAGCTGCCCGCAAAGCCAGAGCCGCATGGGAGTGAGTGAGCCAGCAAGTTAGGTGCTCCCGCACACACACACACACAGACAGGCGCGCACCCATTTGGGGCGAGAGAGTAAGTGGAGAGGGGAGCAACAACAAAAAAAAACGCGAGCCTCAAACGAAACGAACGAACGGGAAACGAAGCTTCGGCTCTACTCTCTTCTATGCTGCTGCTGCTTCTTCTCCTTGGAGGAGGCAACGAAAAGAGCAAAAGAGCACACACAAAAGCCGAAAGGGGAGAAGATAAAATGGCAAAAAAAAAAACAAGCGGGGGAACAACAACTAGAGGAGAAGAAAAGGAGGCAAAGACGCAGGCAAGTGCAGTGTTGCACTGCCAGTGTTGTTGTTGTCGCTGTCCGGCTGACGTCACTTGGTAGGCGGCGCTACGAACGCATTTTTAATATTCGGCTCTCTTCTTGTCATTGCCGTTGTTGTTTTTAGTGTTATTGTTGTTGTTGTTCTTGTGGCACGCACCTCTGCCGTGGCAATTGTTGTTGCTAGTTGACACGTGTGCGCAACCAATAACAACAACTAAAATAAATCCCTCTCCGCTTCGGAGAGGGTGTGCGTGTGTGTGTGCGTATGATTTTGTATATTTTGCATATTTTATTCCATTTGCCTCTCTCTTTTTTGTGACCTTTTTTGCGCTCGTGCTTTCGAAACGAGCCTCCGCAGTGCTTCGTGCTCGACGCCGATTGGCCCGACCGCTTGAAATATATATATATCTAATAGATATATACATATATTTGGGTTTGGGGCCACATAAAATACTTTTATATATATATATATTTCTGCATATATAAATCGGGGGGCGTATATGAACAAAAAAGCGTATCGCATAGCAAATGATTCTCGAGGCCCGAGAATTGGCGAATCGCTGACACGTTTGCTTTTCTTCATATTCCCCCTTATGTTGCAGCTTTCTTTGGCGATTTCTTTTGTTCAGGGATTTATATGACTTGAGATGGTTTCTTTTTTTATTGGAAAATCTTGGGCATACAATTGGGGGGACTACTATGCGTATGATTGATATGGTCAACTATAGCCAGGTATTGCTTCTTGTCATCTTTTTTAAAGCAATGTATTCATTTTTAAATATATTATAAAATATATGAATTATAAAACTGTATTATAATATATTAAAGAAATTATTTGTTGTAAAATTCAGCGGCTTGTATTTCAAATACGAATATTACGTATACGCCATTTTGAAATCATTTTGAATGCGATCTAAAAGTATGCTACAAAAGTTAGGGAAACCATTACAGCAGTATTGTTTAAGAAACTAATTAGTTTTCTCTAAAACTATGATTATTATTTATGTTTAATGCTCTTAAATATTAAAAACGGCTTATTAAAACTTTAAAACTTCACGGACAAAATTAATGCTGCTTTCCTACTGTTTAAGCTGTAAATTTGATCAAAATACTTTGTTCTTTAAATCATTAATAAATAAAATTAATTTTATTTTAAGTCGCTAAATTATTTCTGATTGATAATTGTGCTCTTTATATTTGAAGTACAAAATAATTAATTCCTTCCAAAAATAGCTAAGAAGCCTTAAACTTTTTGTGATCTCGGCTTAAAGCAGCAATTGATTTTAGTCAAAGTCCAGCATTTTCCAACCTTCGATGGTAGATTTTTCCCAACTCCTTCTATTCCTTCGCTTTTCACCTCATATTTGGACAGGCAGCGAAAAACGCGACGGCGCTTTCGTGGCGGAAATGAAGGCCCTTTCCGCTTGACAAGTCCGAAGATGGCGACCGGAGTGCAGTTGCAAAAATAAAAAAAAAAAACACAACGGAAAATCGGAAAACTAACCGGTCCGCTGGGAAAGGAAACTAGCGCGCTTCCGTGCAGCAGCGATGAGGAAATTCAAAGTGAAATTATCGGAGCAGCGTGAAGAAAGCGTGTGGAGTAACAGGTTCGGAGGCAGTAGTCTGGAAACCACGTTAAAGGACATCCGCTGGTAAAGTGAAAGAGTTCAAATTGAAAAAAGGAAAAAAAAAACAGACCATCACACACTTACGGCCAAAAGAGAAAACGATGGCCAAAGAGATGGCGACAGGAAATGGCCAAAGCCACTGAAAGCCGGTGCTTCGATATTAACTTTGTCGATATTGAAAATGCTCTTCGAAATAGAGAAGGTGTTATCATAAAGTATATTTTTAGAGATTAAAATGGACGGAACTGTGATATTTTTCACAATGTGTAGAAGATTTTCTTTAAATTATTTTGGCATAAAAGTTCAAAAATGTTTTCAGCTCGATTTTTGTTTTATAAACTTAGAAAAGAGTGTAATTTGTAGATCATTGATATTAAATCCTTTCATATTTATCAATTTCAAATATTTAATTTTAAAAGATTTCCTGATCCTTTCGAAAGACCCAAAAATCCAAATGAAAATAGAAGTAAAGAAGGACTCTTGCTGTATACCAGTGTCACCCGCACGAATATGGAAAAGAGTGAATGAAAGCGGAAAGGATACCAGAGAAAGCCTAGGAAACCTAGCGCCTTTCTGTGACCATCCGTGGAAGTGGGAAAAAATACTCTTGTAATCGGCCCGTTTTTCCAAGTTTCTATCGAAGGCTCCTTGAATGCTCTTCAAGCTTTTTAAGCTCTCCAAGACAGATATTTGAATCAAGGACAACCAGAATGATAGCAGCAGCAGAAGTATAGTGACCATAAAGTAACTGTTGATAAAGATGAACAAGGTCTCAGGGAGTCTCTGCATTATAGAGAATTTATGAATATGTGATCTTTAAGTTCAGCTTTATTTAGATTTCAGAACAAAAATAAAAAGAAATTCCTATAGTTTTATAAAAAATCATAGAAGTGTTCCATGTCACTTTATAAAAACCACACTAAAAACATGATAAAAAGAGGGATTTTCTAAATGGAAGCTGAAGAACTTTTCAAGCTTCCTTTTTAAGAGCCTGCTTAGCGATGCAATCCTGCAGCTTGCATATGTTTTCCGCTGCTCCTTTGCTCTCTTCCCTTTTTTCCTCTTCTATTCCTGGGATTTTCTGCTGGTGGCCACTGCGGCTAAGGCTGCTTAAAGTGTGGATCACGCAAAACCAACGAGCGACGCAGGATAAAAAAAAACGGAAAATGAGACTGCCGGGCACCGCAACTGTGGAGAATGGCAGCGGGGGGAATCCTGGAGAGGATAAACCGCCGGCGGAGGGGCAACAAAAGAAGTGGTCACATCAGCAGCAGCAGCAGCCCCTGGAGGTCCTTCGTCGGCCTCGGTCAATTGGGTAGCCACCCACCTCGTCCTTTTTACAGAAAATTGCGCATACGCGACGTCGTCGCTCCTCATCCTCGGAGGAAAGCAAGGCCTGCGTCGGAGGCGATTTCTCTGCCGTTTTATTTCCCGACTTTGGAGCCTGGCAAACGTGCTCCAGCTAACAAAAGAGTTTCTAATGATTTTTGCGCCATGTTTGTTGTTGCCAGCGGTACACTGCTACAGTTAGCATAATTAAAAAACATAACAAGTTATTCTAAACATTATTTGATATTTAAAACAAAAAATGCATATTTTAAAGAGGATTTTCTTAGGCGAAAAACCCAAACAAAGAGAACAACCTCTGCCAATATCTCTTATTAAACATATTCTAAAGATACCAATAAATAAGTTACAATAATTTAAATATCTGTAAAATTATTTCATGGAAAATAAACGTTTTATTTCCATTTCCATGTTGCTTTCTTGAATCATTTTTTTGCGGTGCCTATTGTTGTCGTTGTTGGCGGTGCCTGGAGAGGACACGGAAATGAAAATCGAAAGAATTGTTGACCAGGCCTCTTTGTCTACACCTCCTTCGCCGCTTTTGGGGCCCATGCGGATGCAAATAAATTCAATCGATAGCCGGTCCAAGTTGCCATTGCCATTGCCAGAGTGGGCACTGGCCACCATCGTCTCCCCCAAACCTTTGGGCCATGCATGCGTCTGCTGCATTGTTTGGCTTATTGCGGGGCTCCGGGTTCGAGGAAGGGAAAATCCTGGGTGTGGGCGCTGTCAACCTCCTCGAAGTTGCCGCTCGCGAATCCTATTATTTAGAAAAGCAGAGAGAGCACCCACCGAACCGTTCAGTTCAGTTCTAAGCTGCGAAATGAAAATCCGCTTCTACGGAAAAAAGGGGGCCAAGAAAATGGGAAATGTGGGTAAAAGTGGAGGCGCCCAAGTGGGAGACACATGCTCAAGCCCAAAACCAACACAGGGAGGAGCCGCTGTTGCCTCTGTCTGTTTCTCCTTCTCGTTCTCGAATTTTCCGTGCGATTTGCAAGCGCAACATTTCCACCAAAAACCCAAAACCAAACAGACGCAGTTCACTTAAAGAAAATCTGTACTCCGAGGAGTACGAAATTTTCTCTCAGTGCTGAAAAATGTATATAGAAGACTGCGTTTATTATATTATGTTTATCAGTCTACTACTACTATAAACTATAATTTAACTATAATTATTTATTATTTAAAATAAAAAGGCTTTTACCTTAAAGATATCTTGAAAATTACCCATGTTAGCTTACAATAAATTTATAGTTATGTACTAAATATTAATTTACAAACACCTTTTCTTTTGGTGCTCAAGAGGGAAAAGAAAATACTCGCTTCCTCGCCAGGATTTTCAGCTAACATTTTCCCATCATACTTCGGGAGGAATCGAAAATGGGGGCATGGGGCGTTCCTCAAGCGGAAACGCAATTTCCAGGCCTCCAAAAGACAACAAACAGAAATTTGTTTGTGGCAAAGAACATTGGAGCCTGGTCCACGAAGGCAAAACTGCAAAACAGGTAAATGAGAAGCGGGAGGTGAGGGAGTGGGGTCACCAGAGGTGAGGACGGACCTCCTCCGGGATGCACCTGCCTTTTTGGTTTTTCGGTGTTTGATTATGCGTTGGCTTTCCTCATTTGGCCAATGGCCAGTATATCATCAGCATTCTGTTTGCCGAAGACGCTTGGCATTTCTCCTTTTGAAAGACCGGGAAGAGTCCAAACTTAAATTTACCCAACTCCTGGCATGGTTTTGGACCGCTAGTTGTCTTCAACGAGGTCTCATTAAAAGAGAATTTAACACAGTCTTGGTCAGGGGAAGGAAAAGGCTTAAAACTGGCAAAAGAAGTTGAGGAGATGGCCAAGTACCGGCGGATGGTTTTGGCACGCCGCAAATGGCCAACAAGTGGCTTATTGTTGCTGCGAATCACTCCGCCACACTTTTGCGGAAGTCATAATCCGTGTGTTCTAACACAAATAAATCTGCTTTGGAGCTCATCTTCTACAAAAAAAAAAATATTAAAAAAAAATCAAAAACAAAGGGAAAAGTGTGAAAAATGTATGTAATAGAAGAACACTAAATACCCTCTTGATTTTATATTATTAAATATTTAAATAGTTACTCAAAACTAATAACTTTTAGGAATTTTAAAACTTTGTTAGGGGTTTCCTTAGAAGAACTTAAATAAAACCTAATTAACTTAAACAATGGCTCTGATTGACCTTAGTCAGAATATCCTTTGACATTAATTGTTTCCCGAAGTTCATTACCTCAAAAAGGGTATCAAGGGTATAAACCAAGGCCCAAAGCCAGCGCATTTTTCAGCTCCGTTAGCTGCTCCTTGCCATCCCACTTGTCCTGAAAAGCCACAAGGACGAGACCCAAAAGGCATCCCAAGCTCGTCAGCCTGTCACCCAGACACAGCGGCTGCAAAAACCCAGCCAGACTCCGCGACCGGCGTTATTGTTAAATATATATGTCTATATATAGAAAAAGATTTGCCAGTTTTTGCTCCACTCACTGTCCTTAGAATGAACTCCTTGCAAAATATATTCACACACAACCACAGACTCAGCGACCGGGGTAAAAAAAATATGTAGGAATTTGTGTGCGTGAAAATATAAAAAACTCTTTGCTGTCGTTTGTCGAGGTTGCAGCTGAGTGGCTCCGCGTTTGCCCCCTGGGTCCAAACTCCAGAACAGATCTGCGGCACGCGTCAACGAGGCGACAGAAAAGGGAAATGCACTTTAAAAAAAAAGGGAAAGACGTAAAGGAATTTATTAGGAATGTGAGCTACAGCTAATTCTTTTGTGGGGAATTTTAAGCAATAATTATCAAAAGATTTCAAATAAATGGAAATTATTTACAAATTCTTAAGTTACCGTATCAGCTTAAGTTTATAGTCAAAGGTATAACCTAGAGACCCTAAATCTTTTCTCGCTGTGCCTGGCACTTCCTTTGGTGTTGGCTTTGCCACTGGCTTTTGGGTCTGGAGAGCCGCAGGAATCCCGTGCTGGCATCTCGCGCTTAAGTGTTATTTGTCTACGCTTACGTGGCGCGACCCAAAAAGGATGGCGGAGACGTGTTCGGGGATGTCCTGGGCGTGTTCGGGTAATTGTGCCGCTCATATGTATGTGTGAATTAAATGTGCCGTAAAGGATCCCAATTTTCCGGTCACTTAACCGAAAACCAGCAATGTGCCGCAAAACAGAGGACAGGACACTTTTCATGTTTGCCATTGGCCATGGGTTTTGTTGTTTTAAGGTCGGCCAGTGTCCTTCTTTGGTCACTGCTGCTACTCCTTCCCCTCCTCATAGTGGCTTTCCCCCCTCCAAATCAGCATCTTTGGCCATATAATTTACTTAGTCTCGGTGCTCTCACATGACAATTTAATTGCTGACATAATGTCAAACACGGGCAGCTGGCAGCAGGACATCCGCTGGCCGGTCAGCCCTTGGGCAAATGTTATCCTTTGCGGTTAACACATTTGCACTTTGGCCCCGGCGAAAGGCAAACAATGTTTTTAATATAAACAAAGTAAAACAAATTAGCGAGAAAAAAAATGAAGCCGCTCTGAGCAAGGACCAAGAGGACAGAGGTCTAGAATGTGTGAAATAGCTTTTATTTTATTACGTTATCCTTGCCTTGCCGGACACATTATTATGCGGTCAGCGTAAAAAGTTTACATATATTTATGCGGCAAAAAAAGGACATACCATCCTGTCCTCGCTGTGTGTTAGTGTGTGCATTCCTAGGGATATATATGTGTGTGTGTGTGTCTGTGGACAATTGTTTTGACTTAATTTACATGCCCGGCCAAGGATCATCAGCGCTTGGTGTTAAAGGACCCAACGTGTGCGGCTAATTACCAACACACGGAGCGAGCCAAAGAGCAAGGACTCGGTGTCCTTGCTTTCGGGCAAACGCACATTAACGACAAGTGCAGAAGTGGGAGGATGAGGGGGATGTGAGGGCCCAATGATGTCGGACTGTTGCCGCAGTTAATTAGGAAATTAAATTGAGTAAAGTGCTTGAGCGTTTTGCCTGTTTGCCCTGCCCGTATGCCGGCTACATACTCCCGCTCCTTCGAAAATAATTTAGCGCAAATAAGTTTAGCGAATGTCCGCAGTCTGATTGATTTACATCACATCCCAGGCTTGGGAAGGGAGAGAGCGGAGCCGTGTGTGTGTGGCTGTGTGCTGGGACACGTATATTGCACATACGCCGCGTGGGCCGTTCGTGCATTGCACATACGCCGCGTGGGCACGCAAAGAGTTTTCTTGGAGCCAGCTCTCTCTCTTGGCTCCTCTTTCTTCTCCAATCCATCCTCCGCCATCTCTTTTCGAGGACTCTATGTATTTGGCCGGGGCCTCGTTCGTTGCCTACTTTTAGGCGGCCTGCCATTCATTTTCATTTACTCGGCACGGCACTCGGCGCCTGATTCTGCTGCTGCTGCCACTGATGTTGCAGGTCCTGTTGATGCTCCTGCTCCTCCGGCTTTTCCTCCTGCCAGTCTTTTCGGCCTCCTGCTTCTGCTTCGCCTTATCGTTGGGTTTTCGGTGTACATAGAGCGCCAAGCGGACGCACAGAAACGCACCAACTGCCGGCTTTTGGAGGCGGAGCCAACTCGGGGAGAAATGCAAACGGAGGAGCAGGCGAAAGGAGGCAACGGACGTGGGGGGGAGTATGTCCTGGGCTGAGACTGATGAGGCTGCAGCTCAAGCTGGACTTATAGAGCAAGGATTCCTGCCATTAATTATGATGGACATGCGTTCGAAAGGGGACCCAGGCATCGTCCATAGCCGGGATCAATCAAAGTGCAGCAAATCTCAAATAATATTCAGAAAGTAGATAAAAAAAAGGGATCATCAGGGTCTGCCCTTTGACAATCCCTTTTTTTTCTTTTTTATGTATAAGGAAATTGTCCATCAAATGTTTACGGACCCTCCTTAAATGTTTAGTCCTTGCAATAGTTTCCCTTTATTTTTTCTTCCTTCGCCATTTGACAGACAAAGCGAGAGCGGGAATATTTTCCATTTGTGAGCCACAAATGCCAACGAAATGTCAAATAGAAAATGTTTTAGCGGAAATTTGATTTTAAAAAGCGTTTTGCCAGCAACTAAATGAGATTATGCGCTGCCAAAAGTGCAGGACACAGGACACTCACATGACGAACTCTGCCCGGTGCTGCTATGCTCCATTCTCCGTTGCCTTCGGGGCAAGTGAGGCATTAAAAAATGCAAAATTATATATCAAAGCAGCCGGGACAAGCTGGAGGACGAGATGGAGGGGCAGGAGAAGGCCGAGGAGCGAACGGAGACGAGCAGCGTTCGCTGCACGTCACATGAAATTATTATATCCCGCCATACATCCCGTCCAGGACATTGAAAATATTCCAACGTGATCCGGCTGCCAAGTGGCCTCCTTGCCCGGCCAGGGACATTTCACAGGACATTTCGTAGCGCTCCGGCACAGGACAGTCAGCTAGTCAGGACAGTCAACCTTGGTCCATGCAAAATAAAATAGCAACACGAAAAAATGCGAAATTTTGTTAGAAAATTGCAAAAAATTACATACATATTTGGTTTATGTGCAGCGATGAAAAAACCGAAGCAGTCAAAGATGTAGGGGACTTTGAAGGGGAGGATGCGCGGGTAGTTTGTGTCACAAAGGACATGTGAGCTAACGGTAATGCACTGGCCTGTCAGCTGCAGCGAGTGGAGCGGGCTGTGTGCATGGCGTATACTTGATTTCTCATATGAAATATTAAGAACCTCCTCGCGGGGCCCGGCTCCATTGATGGCTCTTGGCTTTAAGTGCCTGGAATGTGCTCCATTGGATCCGCTTGCACTGAGCGGGGTATCCGTCCTAATAAAAACATCTTAATAAATCAACTTGCAGCGGGAAAGAAGGGTGCCACAAGCTGGAACTGGAACTGGAAGTGGAACTGGGAGGTGTATAAAACCACCCAACCATAATCAGGGCAGACAATACGCGCGTCCCTCAAGTTCATATTTCAAACGCTGGTCGAAAACCCACCTAACCCTTCTCCACCATGTCTGCCACTTTCAAGTGTTTTTTTAACCACTCGCGTGGGGGGGATTTGGGGGAAAGCCAGCGAAGGGTGAGCCCGGACGAGGACCAACCCTCTTCGAACACTTATCGCATTCAACATCATTTGCATGCGGAGTGTTCTGGCAGCGAAACAAATAAAATCAAGAAATAAATTAGAGAAATACAACAAAAATGAAGAAAATCCGGAAATGTTTGCCGAAAAAACCATAGAATCTATATGTACTTTATATTTATACATATCCACCCACACGTCCAACAAATATGGCCGTAGTTGATTTTTTGCAATCTGCACTTTTCTGGTCCTTTGTCGAAAATTGCTGCCGCAGACTCGCCTCGGACTCGAAGCCATCACGGGAGGCCGGGAAGTGAGTATGAGAGTGAGCTCCATCTACTCCTCGTCTGTCTGGGATCTGGGATCTGGAATCTACAAACCTGCAAGCTGCCCGACTGCAGCCTGTCTGCCCCGTCTGGACACGTAGACGTGGACGAGGACCACTACCCATCCCCCCTGCAATGACCACTGCCCAGCGCTTTGGCCACGTCTATGTCCATGTCGTCGTCGTCGTCACCTCGCGACGCATTCGTGGCACTCGCGTTTAATCAGCGATGTTCGGAGCAGGAAGACCTGCACTCCTTGCGGAGCCACCTTGTCCCCACCTCCGGCTTCCATCATCATTTATTGTTAGTGGCTGGCCAAAAATGCTCTGCTCCTGCTGCTTGTGCTTGTGCTTGTGCTTGTCCTGTTTTGTTGTTTAGATTTCTTTGTACCCCGGGCCGCTCGTTTCAATATTTGCATGTCCCACTCCGCCGGGATTGGGAATTATTTCCTGCTAGGACTCGGGCTCGAACGAGGGCTCCATCATATATCATGTCCAGGGAAAGCACCCATTCCTCTCCTCGCTAAGTTTCTTCCCGCCCAACTGCTGATTTTTCCTGTGCCATACCTAGGCGGCTTTCCCTGCTCCTGAGTTTTCCACACTCCCCCCATGTTCGGTCCTTTTTTCATGCATTTTCATTATTTTCAATTTCCATTTCGCTCGCTCTGCAATTTATTAAGCGATTTGGTTATGCCCGCTGTGTGCCCTTTCCCAATTTGCATTTAAGCTGGCGGTCATCTTAAAGGCAGCCTTTCAATTATCCTTTGGCCCATCAGTCTCGTATTTTAGTCCCTGCAACAAGTGGCAAGTGGCAAGTGGCGAGTGCTGAGTGCTGAGTGCCGAGTGGAAGTGGCTCTGCTGAAGCTGTGAAATCTCGGACTCAGAAGTGCAGTTGTTGCAGCTGGCAGGAGATGCTGGTTATGGCTGCCCCAAACAACAAGAAGGACGAAGGACACACAGGAGGAAGTGCCGGAGACGGGGCACACAATTAACCGGCAGACGAGGGCTGGACCAGAGCTGGTCTCTCTGTGTGACTTCTGCTGCTTCCTTGAATGCCCCTGGCTTTGCGAAGGAGCACGGAGCGGTAGCAGGAGCAGGAGGTGGCCATTTTTCAGACTGGACACTTGAACGAGCATTTGTGGCAGTCCCAGCTCCTGGTCCTGCTCCTGCTCCTGGTCCCTTGCCTCTCCCCCAGACCACACAATTGTGTGTCAAGGTCGTTGGGGGCTCTCTGCCGTCTGTGTGGTGTTTCCTGCTCCAAGACGATGCCGAATGATGAGGACGATAACGTCTCCATTTGCCGTTTTGCCAGAGCTCAACTGGGGCTCCGACTCGGGCTCGAGCTCTGTTGTCCTGGCTCCTGACTCCCGGCTCCTTTGTGTCAGTGCGAAGAGGAAGTGTTTTGTGCTGTCGGGGAGACAAATCAGTGCTTGTGCTTGTGCTTGTGCCTGTGCCCTCGTCCTCGTCCTTGTGGCAGACATTCTTGGGGAATACCTTTTGGCAGCTCAGACTTGTCTGCCGCCTCCTGCCAACTGTTTGTGCTTGTTTGTTTGGTTTTCATTTGTGTGCTTGCTCCAGAAATTTGTGTGGAAATTGTTTTCTTTCCGCCCCCGCACACAGGAAAGGTCCTTGCCTTGCCTTGCTATGCCTTCCCGGCTTGCTGTGTTTAAGATTCTGTGGCTTGTGCATTTTGTAAATAATCTTGTTTCACACTCCTCCTGCCGTGGCCTGGTGTCGCCTGTCGACAGGCGCCAGTGGTCAAGCCCCGAACGACTGCTGCATAATTTATGTGGGAAAGTCTCACTGCCGGAGTGTTGCTTAAGAATTTCGGCCAGGACACCTTGCGAATGTGTCTGGCCCTCGGCCTGAAACTGACTCTCTGGCCCTCAGCCCGAACGAAAAGTCAATTATTGCCGTTGCCATGGGTTTTCCGGCCAACAAATTAAATGGTTTTGTGGTCGAACACAACTCCAAGTGGCAGCGATTGAAGAAACTGATGCGATTGTGTAGCCTTTGCCTTCGCAAATTAATTCCAGGGTGTCAATTTCCATTTAATTTGAAATGCCAATTGCTGTGCATTTGTGAAACCACAACTGTTGAAATCTAAACCATTTTTGAAAGACCACTTTTGATTTCACTTTCCGCAAACTAAGTTAAGGTGAATGTAAGATTACTTAATTGAGCTAAAAACTCATTTTTTTGTTATGAAATGTCAGGAAGGAATTTTGTCATTGAGAGGACAATCTAAAGCTGAAATAAAGCTCCAAAACTACATACAATTTTCAAATGATTGATAACGGGAAAAAAGGTTTTTAAATATATATTTTATAACTAAATTGAGGAGATATAAATATGGAAGTTCTAAAGGGGAAAGTCTAAGCAAAAGATTTTGGGATTGATACTAAGGCTTAAATACTCATTACGGTTTCAAGATTTACGTAGGATGACTTTAATTCTAAAACCCAGAAACATTTTATACATATGTAACGTAAAAATGTATGTGTGTTTAATTTTAAAGGCTTATGAAATTCTTAAAGTCATATTTAAAGAAAAAAATAAGGTATTTTAATTGGATATTAATAGTTTTACACTTTGAAACTCATGGAGAATAATACCTAGGAACGCAAAGTATCTTCAAGCTCTTTTCTTGACTTATTCTTGCCATAATATGGGCAAAACGAAGGAAGAAAGTAGTACACCAAAAGCTTTTGGCATTTGTATATAGCCTTTTCCAAAACCATGCTTGTTTGTTATAATATGGTGGAAATCTTGGGAAACATGAGTTTGAATTTTGGTATAACAGTATTTCCAGCTAGTGACGAAAACAGTCACATTTCATGCTACTCTTTTACTAAAATATATACAAAGGAAATTTCACGCATCTAACAACGAATATTTTAAATATTTTTAGACTGCAATTATAGTTCAAAAATAAATGTTTAAATAAAAAATAAAGAGAACATTTTGTCAACTACTTTTATTTTTTACTTTGAATAAGCCAAAATGTTGATTCAAGTATGATGCATACAGTTTTAAAAATTTTATACTATTTTCTGGGGTACTGGTTAAAGTTATTTTAGTTTATAGAAGAAAAAGACGCTGTATAAAAATGTATATAAATGCCTAGGTTTAATGATGTTTTTATTTCTTTTGAAATCTAAACAAGTAGCTTAAGCAACAAAACAAGTATCTCGACAAAGTACGTATCTATACCTCAATCTAAGAAACTAGATTAAAGCTGTTGACACTTCACATACTATACAACTTAAAAAATGAATACGAAACTGACTTTGGGAAGCCGAAATTTGTATACCCTTGCAGCTGGAAAATAAAGCAAGGGCTGAGTTTGAGATTACTCATAACTAAGCCAAAAATGCATCAATTTCCATTTGGAAAGCTTCTTTGTGTTAGTTTTTGTTATAGTAACAAATGTGCTTACTGAATTACAAGTTTTTAAAAAATAATTTTTTTTCATATGTTGCACAATTTTGACGATGTCACCCCTTATAAATTTAAAAAAAAAATTAAAATTTTTTTTTTTGCCGGACATGGCTAAATCGACTCAGCTTTTGATGCTGATCATTATAAGTAATACCCTGAATGCATTATAAGTAATACCCTGAAATGGTATATAAAATACAAGAACAAGGTTTACGATAATAAATTTAAAGGCTATAAAGAAATATCAAATCCCCACCTGAGCCTAAAAGGCAATGGTTTACCTCAAGCAAAGGTGAACTAGATGTATTTCCCCGATAAGGCCCCACTATCGGACCGATTCGATGGACACGGACCCGGTTCATGCGATGGAGCCCAGACCAGACCCCGGCATTTATGGGTAATCACATCGCGCTAGCCGCCGCCTACTCATCCAATCCGGAGTCCAAGGTGCACGGCGGGCAGCAAACATTACGTAGTTTCCAAGCGATTCAGAGTTATTTTGACGCCGCCGCAGAGCGATCCATAAAATTGATCGATAAGCCGAAAGTCAGAGGCCTTATCGCCCCGAGTTTTCTTAGGGGAGAGCGAATGGGAGAACCTGAATGCAGACACATTAAAAAGGAACGATCGTAATGGACTCGGCCGGATCATATCTCGGGCGAGCATTAGCATCGGACATGCAGCCACCTAGTCCTTATCCATTATTATATTTTTGGTTCCCGGCTTATCAGCTCCGTTCGCTCGGGTCGCCGCCAGCTCGCCTTCAGTCGGTTTCCAGCGTCAGAGCGGAGCAGTCGGAGCGCGATCAGTCCATGGAATCAGTGGCAATAGGTTGACCCACGTGCCGAGCATAGAAACTAGCGAATAAATACATCAGCAGATCGGCCAGCGTCGAATTGGAATTAAATAAAACACACAGCTTCAGCGGCTGATAAGGCACCTTGGTGCAGGCAAAAAGCAAAAAATAAAATACCCAAAATCTACACAAAAGCATACTTTGGAATACGTATAGCGACATCTACGTTCTGTCAAGATGATGTCACATACAGTGAGGTGCGTTGCGTTTAGTTTTTCCCTGGAAAAACCCTTATTCATTCTGATATATTTCCCCCAACAGGGTTTTCAAGATGATGTACATTGTGGCGGGCATCCTCATCAGCAATGCGGAGATCTGCGACACAGTGGATCGCATTCAGATAGCGCCACGCGTCGACCTGAAGCCCGACTTTGATCAGAGAGCCCTGACCTCGGGAGGGAATAGCCCCGGCTCCCGCTCCCGCACCCATTCCCGTTCGAGTTCCGGTTGTGGCTCGGGTTCCGAGGACGGTGCTCCCACCAAGCGTCGGCGGGTTAGCGTTTCCGGCATTGCGGGTGGCGTGGTCCGAGGCGTCACCAGCCAGGTGTCCAAGCGGGTGGGCCATCGCTTCAGCTGGCTCTCGGACATCCGGCTCATCCTGCAGCAGTGGCGAGTTTTGGCCCTCAGCTTTAACCTCTGGACCATTCCCAACTTCTTTGTGCAGTGCCTCACCAGCTACATGAGCAAGAAGCTGCTCCTCAACAGCGACTGTGATATGATCTACAAGTAGACTAGGCAGCTACACCGAGAGGTTGCGAATTTATTGTTACTTTATTTCTTTAGTTTTAACATAGCGTTAAGATTTGAATAAACAACTGCTAGACATAGACATGGATACGTGTATATTCAAAACGTTGACGGTATAATTCGCTTAGCAGCCAGGAGGGAAGTTTTACAAAGTTATCGAAATAATTACGAAGAGGGAAGATATTAATAGGTATTACAAAAAATTATTTTAGCTTTTGCTGGTCTATTTTTGAAGACAAATTGTTAGTTTTAGCAATATAAACAATTTTATTTTTCTAAAAGAAATTGCTTTGCTTTTAGTTTGTAGCCCAAATTGGGTTTCTGTTAAAATGCTAAGCGAATTATACTGTTCTGTGGTCCCAAGAGTCTCTTCCAGATTTTAGCCTTTCGTTATAAGTCCTTTCCGGTTTTAATCGCCTTCCGCTGTTGAGTTGTCCGAGTTATCCGGACTGCAGGGACTTCCTCCGCCTCCCGAAGCTCCACCTCGCACATTGAGGCTATTGTGCAACATGTTGGCAATACTGTCCACATCCAGGTTCTCATCCGTGGCGGAGATCTTTCGCAGAGCTGAGCAAACAATGCTGAGATCGCCCCTCAACTCGCTGACCACAGCAGTGATTTTCTGAGCATTGGACAAGACCTCGACACTCATGGTGTAGGGATTGTAGCGCACGCCAAACGGTCTCTGGATGCTATCGGCAAAGGCCCTTTAAAATTGACATAAAAACCATAAATTTATAATATGATAAAATATAATACATAATTTTGTAGATTAAATCTAGGATTAATAGTTTACCTCATCTGCTCTTTGGCCTCCTCAAACGAGTCCGTGTAGTAGTAGGCATTCTGATAGGATGTGATGATGCACTCCTCCCTGCAGGTCACCTCCGGATCGAACTTCTTGATCTTCTCCTCCGTCGTAATCGCATGCTGCAGCTCGGCCACGGAACTCAAAAGTCCGGCTCCATAAACCTTGAAAGAGCTGTCTGCCTGCTTGCACAATCCGAACTCCACGGTGAAAAAGTAAAGCTGACAAGGGAAGGTGTATTTTAAAATAAAATAAAGATGGAAGAAGGAATACCCACCGTGGCCAGTTTTTCAATATCCGCATCACTGGCTCCCAAGGAGGCCAATCCAATCTCCTGGGAGAATTGGGCAAAGCTCGAGTTGGCCAGCAGGGGCATGTGGCCCAATAGTTCGTGGCAACAATCACTGGGAAAATTATAAAAATTATAAGTCATATGAGATAAGTCAGCGGAAATTCCAAAATGGTAATATTTTTCCAAGAAATCAAATGGGATTTTCGAACAAACCGAGCTATTAAGAAGCCTTTTTTTTATCCAGAATAAATATTACCAAATAAAGTATTTATTTTAGAACTATCAACACTATTTTTCACATAAAAAACTCTAATAAACTCACGGTTCGGGAGTGTAGAAGGGATCCGAGGAGTGCCGTATATACTGAGTGCAATGAAAAACGCGAAAGGCGAGTCCCGAAAGGAAATCCCTGGGCGACAAATATCCTGCCACTGGTCTGAGCTGAAATCCTGTCTTACGCTTCAGATACACACTCACATCCTGCAGCTGGGGTACATTATCCTCGCGGTAGCCGCAGTACTTCTCCAACTCGGGCCAATTTTCCATATACTCCGGAACGGCGTGCAACACGTAGAGGCGGTGGAGCTCCAAGAAAACGGTGCCCCTTCACACAGAAAGTTTCAAAGTCGCCCACATGAATCGATGCTGCAGCGCAATCAATGTCAAATGCAATCAAAAACTTACCAAGTCTTCACCTCCTCCGGTGTGTACTGCACCCGGGGAATGGGATTGCCACTAAGGGAGAGGGAAGGATGTTTGGAGTGGATCACAGGTGGTTCGAGATTTTCTACTTTCCCAACACTTACTGCTTGAAGTTGTTAGCTATAGCCGAGAACTGTTCGCGACGCTTGCGGTAAACGGGGTCCTTGAATCCCGGATGGTCGGCATCCAGTTCCGAGCCATACATAAGGACATTCTGAGCCTTGTCAAGGTCGGAAATTTTACGGGGAAACCACACCATGTCACCGAAATCTGAACAATTAAAGGTTCGAGTTTGAAAGTAGGAATTGAGTTGGGAACTTATTTAAGTTATCCTAAACTTAATGAATGGTTTCAGAAAATACTGAATACGCAGAATTGAAAAATCGCCACACAACTTATTATTTAAGATAATAATTTTTCTGGGTATAAATTATTTATATTTATTAATTGTTCATACCGCAGTTTAATTTCTATAGTTAAAGCACACTTTTAGGATCTGTTCATAAAGAAAAACTCACCAAAACTGGAGCAAGCAGAGAGTGACGGAGCCCTGGCCAATCCCTGCGTGTTCACGGATGTATAGTTCACGCAGGCCACCTCCCTGTTCAGCATCTTCACCACCTGGTCCAGCCGTCGGGGATCACACTCCACATCCACCAGGACATCCGCCTGGTTGGTGGTCATCTCCAATGGAGACAGCTCCAGGTGCAGCACATTGATGCCCAGCTCCTGGAAGACCTGCAGAGCCCGTGCCAAGTTTCCCACCTGGTTGCGCAGGGTGAAGATGATGGAGATGCGTTCGCCCGGGGAATGCTGCCGCGGAGGATCCTGGCCAACGCCTCCGATGGCCAGCCTGGGCGGCTCTGGCGGAGCTGAGGAGTGCCGCGATAGAGTCACATGCGGCGGAACCGAGCCCGAAGAGCCGGGGGCCGTCGATGCTGTATCCTTTTTGAGCTGGTGCAGCGGACTGCCCTGCTTGACGGCCCACTCGCTCTCGCCGCTCCTGTAGAGCCACAGGCCCAGAAGACTCTTCCCGGAGGCACTCATCACTGCACTGCACTGGAACACTGGGGAAGCCGGAACTCCTTTCACTGCGGGCACACGCGTCGTATGCGCAACTTAGCGCAACTGCAAGATCCTGCCGATGCGACGCGCCTTTTATAGGCAGCCCGCAGGACCGCCGAACGCACACACGCACCCACCAGAGAGATACATATTCAATTGTATTTATTAAGTGTGCGTGGCGAGATAAATTCGTTCAAGGATATAAAAGCTACAAGTGAGTCTTTTCAACCAGAGGCCCCACCTCCTTTTGGGGGATGTGCTCTCGCTCTGATTGGCCAAATCATGCTGGAGTCAGGCCAAAACGCTAACGCATGACGTCATGGTGCCGTACGGGAAGGGTATGTGGGTTTTCTATTCAAGTTTAAGTTCGATTTGAATATACATAAAGGTTTGTTTTTGAAAATTCTGATATAAAAAAGACTTTTTAAGCCTTTAAAAATGTAGAGAAAATGGCCTATTACATTTAATTTAAAGAGACATTTCTATTATATATTTTCAAAGTATTATGTAAAATCCAATCATGAAAAACGCTTGCAAAATATTAATTTTCTTTATTTAATACCAACTTGATTTATTTTTGATTTTGTAAAGGTCTTAGCTCATTGCTTTAATTTTTATTTGTCATCTTAGAGTACTTGGAATTTCCCTTTATCCCAAACATTTCACTTTCTAATCAGCAGCAACAACTTTCAATGGCTTGAATGGGGAAAAAGTCATGAGGCTGGGGCCGGGGTTCGGTGGCAGGACAGACAGACAGACTCTTCTGTGCTTGACTTTCAAATTCAAGCGTTTAATTTATGCTGGTATCGCAGTAACTAGTGTACCGTAAGAAAAACCCTAGTGAACCCCTTTGGAACTCCTGCGAAAAACAAGGAAAGAACTCTCCCGTTAGATAAAATCAATGGGAAGTTGGTCAAGGAAAACGGCCTGACTCGGCGACATTGAGAGTGGCCAAATAAACGGGAATAGTCGGACCATAAAAGAGAACCCTTTCCACCACCAGAAACCAACCACTTGATGCTTCCCAGCGACAGAGTCAATAGAAGATAAATAGCAATTTCTTTTCGCCCGCTTCTCTGGGCCATTGTTTGCGCTTCAAGAAAGGCAAACAGAGCGCGGAGAAGAGTGGAGGAAAACCGTGAACAGGAAACCAGAGTCAGGGCTACTTGACTATTAAAATATGCGAAAACCAAGTCAGAGGGGTGCCGACAGCCACTAAACACATGCGTGGGCAGGGAGTACCCTCCCGTCCTAGCCTCCGCCCGGCTCATCAGCCAAAGCGATAAACTTAATGGTGCTGGCTAACTGATTGACCGGCAAACGAGTCCCAGAGCGAGGCACTTTCCACTTTCTATTTGCCCAAGAGCCGCCAGTCGCTTGATGGATTTATGGTAGCAGCGAGTGCCTTAGAGGATACGTGGGCTTCTCCCTTTCGCCGCGAGAGAAATCTCCCAGACGGAGACGGATTCGGAGTCGGCACCAGAGTCGAGGTCACGATGAATGGCAGTTGTTGATTTCCTTGATTTCCGAATAATTAAGTTAGACCTACTAATTTGCACAGGAGGGGGTTGCAAGGGATGAGATTTGACTTGGATTTCAGTATTTGCAATGATTCTAAGGATAATTGTATAAACATTTAAGGGAAAACGTCTCTACCATGGTTTTCGGTTGAGTTCAGCTTTAATTTGTCCGAAATTCACTGCCTTTTTACTTTATTAAATTTTCATTAAAATCATGATCGATTCATTGACGTTTATTTATTATTGTAAAGTCCAAAATAAAACTTAAATAAATGAAAAGGGAAAATAAATGCACTTTAAGTTAAAGTAGCTTGGAGTTAAAGCAACCAAGATAAAGTTAACTTCTGAGAAATGAGTTATTTTTGTTTGCTAGATAATTTGTCAGGTCATAAATATACATATCTGTATTAACAATAAGATTATACCAATAAGGTAATCTAAAGACACCACAGCTCTAGTTCTAGGAAATTACTTGTGCCCATAAGCTCATCTAAATAAATATGAGCCATTATTGATATCTTCCCTTATTAATTGTTGATTTAAGGCCTTCGGAATCATGTCAGCCACGGGTATAAATACTTCGTTGCGGCAGGTTATGGATAATTATTGTTTTCTTACACCCATCGATATGAGAGCTTTCTTGGTTGTCTGCATCGTAGCTTTGGCCATACCCTTGATCCTGGCCCGCACCATGGATCGTTGCTCCCTGGCTCGGGAGATGTCCAAGCTGGGCGTTCCTCGGGATCAGCTCGACAAGTGGACCTGCATTGCCGAGATTGTGAGCTCCTACCGCACTGAGGTAAAGGGTCCGACCGGGAGGGACTATGGCATCTTCCAAATCAACGACGCCTTTTGGTGCAAGCCGACCAAAGGAAATTCAGCGAACGGATGCGGCGTGAGCTGCAACGACCTTCTCTCGGACGACATCACCAAGTCGGTGCGTTGCGCCCAGAAGATCCAGGCGAAGCAGGGATGGGCAGCCTGGGCAGTGTGGAACCGTTGCAGCGGAAAGCTTCCCTCGATCAATAATTGCTTCTAAAAGGTGTCGACATGGGAATCAGAGCATTTTGAAAGACGAAACACTTATTATACTACATATTTACTTATTCAGACTGGCCTATATTACGTATTCGAAATGATCATTTTTTTAATATTCAAAGTAATAAATAAAAAACTTGAAAATAAATATATATAGATGACAGTTTAATATAGTTTTATTAGTAAGTTATTTAATATAAATACTTAAGTAAAACATTTGCATAAAAAAACAAGAAAAGGAATACAGGGAAACTCAAGCACTATAGCAGTAGGGAATTAGATAAATCGGTTTACCGAAAATCACTCATAACTAGCTCAAAAATTGATTAATTTTTAATCGAAATGCTTTGCTATGGTAGTTTTAATTAAAGTAACAAATCTGCTTACTGAATTTAAAGTTTTTTAAAATTAAAATTTTTTTCAAATTTTTGACAATTTTAACGATGTTACTTACCCCTTATAAAATTTTCAAAAAAATAAAAAATTTTATTTTCTACCAGGCATATCTAGATCGACTCAGCTTTTAATGCTGATCAAGAATATATATGATTTATAGGGTCGGAAATAACTCCTTCAATGCGTTGCAAGCTTTTAACTAAAATTACAATACCCTGCAAGCGTAGATTTATATATTTTAAATATACATTTTTATTGACTCATTGACATTATTATAGTTAAGTACATAAGTAGAAATAATATTGATCTATACTTTCTGATTATAATACTGTTCAATTGAGTCTCTATTTGAAGCAATCATCGATCGGTGGGAGGTTTCCGCTGCAGAAATGCCACACGGACCAGGCCGCCCATCCCTGCTCTCCCAGGACCTTCTGGGCGCACCGCACCGACCTCGTGATGTCGTCCGTTAGCAGGTCATTGCAGCTCACGCCGCAGCCGTTGTGCGAGAAGTGACCGTTGGAGGGCTGGCACCAGTAGCGGTCATTGATCTGGAAGATGCCGTAGTCGTTGGACCCATCAGTGTTGGGCGGACCCACCACGTTGGTGCGGTAAGAGCTCTCGTGCTCGGCAATGCAGGTCCAGCGAGCCAGCTGATCGCGAGGAACGCCCAGGTTGGACATCTCCCGAGCCAGGGAGCAACGATCCATGGTGCGGGCCAGGATCGAGGGCGTGGCCAAGGCCAGGATGCAGACAGCCAGGAGAGCTCTCATGTTGATAAATGTCAGAATAATAATAATGATGCAGAAGCCTCTGTCTCGGGGTATTTATACCCCTTGAAGAGCACAAACAAAGGCAAATATTAGTAATGGGCCTTTACCAGCGATAACACATATTTCATTGAGTGACTTATGAAGAAATATCCATGCGGTAAGAGATATAGAATATATTTCCGTTTGAAGGCTGGCAAACTTATCTTGTACAAACAAAGCCTTGCTTATTTCTCAGATTTTTATTAATCTTTCTGGCAATACTCCTATCGGTCTATGATCTCTTGTATCTTCTATAAAGTTATTGCATTTGTTGGGCCATCCGGGGGATCCATACTCGTGCTTGAAGTGAACCATGTACACATGGTTGTGAGTAATAGTATTGCGACAGCCATTTGAATTTGTACATATCTATTTATAAGTCATATTAACGTAGAATTATTTATTACCCATATCTTCCCCTATTTAAAATATTTAAAAAAGATGCGCACATCTAATTTTAATACCTGGTTATTCCATCCTTTGCAACCCCGACGAGTGAACCGCTCCTGGCTGCTCGTGAGCCAAGCGCAACAGCATTGCAATTCGCAAACCCACCCCCAAGAATGGACACACGGAGCGGATGTGACGCATTGCGTCGGCGCGCTACATGTCAACCCCCCAGAGAGCGACTTGGACTTGGTCTTCTTGGATGCCGCTGCTCCTCACCCTGCTTCCTGCAGGCTGTAAACAAAAACAAGTTGGAGAGCCAGAGAGAGCTTCCGCCTGACAGCTGAAAGTCCCAAAATTTCCCTGGCTCCCGAGCACGGAGCACGGAGAACACCACTCACAACTGGACGTCGAACGGGGGCTCAAGTGCGCCAGCCAGCGACGTCAAGGAAATTATCGATTTTCGCGTGAGAAGTGAAAAATTTGACTCGACTCTCGACTTGAAAGTTAACCAGCCTGCGTTGAAGGTCTTCCAAAATATAAAATCATATCGAATCATCGGACCCATTTGAAGCTCCCAGCTAGCCCGTAGTTGTGGGCGTGGCAGCTGGCCGGAGCCAGGTCCCAAGACGACATGGCCGACAGCGAGTTCGAGGAGTTCCACAGGCCCATATTTGAGCCCCACACGATTCCCACATTCGGAGCTGGATCTGGCAGCAAGAAGAATAATCCCCATGCATTTTACTCGTAAGTAAAAAGGCTAAAGGTTATAATGTTCGATGAGTGCCAAGTGAAGTGATGCGAGGCTAAGAAGCTGCACGTGTCCCCGGGAGCACCCCCCTGGAAATTAGTCGGTAGCCCTTGGGGGGAAGGGAAATTTGAATGCGTTCGCTGTCCTTTTGAAACTTTTTGAATGCCATTTTCCTCATGACTGACTCATCCATATGCGCTCTTAACCCAATTGTCCACAGTCTAATTCCCAACGATGACCTGGAGGACTCTCACTCCTCGAAGAGCGAAGGCGACGGCTCCGATCAGGAGGATGGCATGGACCGGGAGCCCAAGATGCGTCAAGTGGAGGACGACGAGCTGGGCGATGGCCTGAAGGTCACTTTGTCCTCGGATGGATCCCTTGACACCAACGACTCCTTCAACTCGCATTGTCACCACCCATTGAATCACCAGGATGCAATTGGTGGCTTCCTGGGCATGGACACTAGTGGACTGGGTGGAAACAGTGCTCCTGTGACCATTGGGGCAAGCACGGATCTTTTGGCACCGAATTCAGCAGCAACTCGACGACGGCGCAAACTCCCGGAAATTCCCAAGAACAAGAAATGTGAGTTAAATAGAGGAGAGAGGAAGTATAGTACCCTATATAGTATGTCCTGCATGCAAGTAGTTCTAAAGGCCTAAGCCGATTTTCACATCTAAGGAACTAATCAGGAATTATGGCAGATGGTATATTCTTACTTAAATCCTTTCGGATATCAACCTTTGTACCATTTAAAAGTTATAATGTGAAAACCGGCTACACCCCTTTTGATATCCCTTCGTAGTTACGGGCTAACCCACTCATGGCCTCGTTGCAGCTTCCATTCTGCATCTTTTAGGTGGCTCCAACTTTGGCTCTCTGGCGGATGAGTTCCGCAACAACGGAGGACCTCCTCCGCCGGCAGCCCGTGGCGGCAATGCTCAGCAGCGCTCGTTCCTGTCCCTCAAATGCGGCTACTTGATGGACGAGGACTCCAGCCCGGATTCGGAGCGTCTTCAGAGCCTGGGCGATGTGGACAGCGGTCACAGCACGGCACACTCGCCGAATGACTTCAAGAGTATGTCGCCACAGATCACGTCGCCCGTGTCCCAATCTCCCTTTCCGCCACCCTTTGGAGGCGTTCCCTTCGGCCAGCTGGAGATGCTGGAGGCCACACACCGCGGCTTGCACAAGTTCGTGCCGCGGCACCACGACGAGATCGAGCTGGAGATCGGCGATGCCATCTATGTGCAGAAGGAGGCCGAGGACCTGTGGTGCGAGGGCGTCAACCTGCGCACCGGACGCCAGGGCATCTTCCCCTCGGCCTATGCCGTCGACCTGGACTACAACGAGTTCGATCCGACGGTGCAGCTGGTGAAGAAGGAGCGCTACCTTTTGGGCTACCTCGGTTCCGTGGAGACGCTGGCGCACAAGGGCACGGGCGTTGTTTGCCAGGCGGTGCGCAAGATCGTCGGCGAGTACGGAAGCTCACCCACCGGACAGACCTGCATCCTGGAGGTGTCCGACCAGGGACTGCGCATGGTGGATCGATCGGGACCGAATGTGAGTAGGGCTGGATCTCAAGAAGACGTTTCCTTAGAAGGGTTCGATTATGCCTGATGTGGGATATAAAAACTATATAAAATATTTCGCCTTAACTCAATACCAACCCCCTGACTGGATCTACCCTTATCTCTCTCTCTCCCTTCAACAGCAAAACAAAAAGGATAAGAAGCCTTGCATCGACTACTTCTACTCGCTGAAGAATGTCTCCTTCTGCGCCTTTCACCCTCGGGATCACCGCTTCATTGGCTTCATAACCAAGCACCCGACGGTTCAGCGGTTTGCCTGTCACGTCTTCAAGGGATCGGAGTCCACCAGACCCGTGGCCGAGGCAGTGGGGTAAGTCCTGGCAAAGGAAACCTAGGATACCATACTAACAAATCCCTCCCCTCCTACAGCCGTGCTTTCCAGCGATTCTATCAGAAATTCATTGAGACCGCCTATCCCATCGAGGACATCTACATTGAGTAGAGCAACGGCAGGGTGGTTTGTGCTTCATTAACCAATATGATATATTTTTTGTGCGGTTATTACGAATAAAACGGAAAATCTCAAGAAATATTTGCTCTTCTTCAAAGAGATTCTTAAAACAAATTCAATAAGCTCGCAATAGAACCCCTAGCGATAAAGAAACCAAACACTACTTATAGACTATTCTAATTTTTCCGTTCCTACGAATTGAGCAAGATCTTAGACATGTAAATAGTTACCTTTGGTTCCGAACTCCCACTTGACACTCGCTTCAAGCAATCAGCAATAGCAATAGTTGCCCCTTATAGGAACACACCTTAAACACACAAAGCCACACCTAGCCTAGGTAAATGCACAACCAAGAAACCACACGATAAGTTGAACTCCTGTTGATGGCCCAGAATTTTGTATCGGAAGATGATGGCTCAGTTGGGTATATTGCAAAAAGCAAACAAATCTTTTTGATCGGTTTAAAGTAGCTCGAAGAACCCCCTTGATCCATGGCACAGCACAAATACAGTGAGGCCAAAGTAATTTATAGATATATCCGGAGTCTAGTTTTAGTTACGTCTATCTTTCAGTTACGAGACTCAACAATATCGAACACCCGCTGCTACATTTTCAAGTATTCTCAATAAAAGCCCAGTTCTAAGATGTGTAAACCTATAAAGTTGTATACAAAAAGACGAATATATATACTGTATATGTATACAAAGAAATATATAATGATTTAAATCATGCAAAACAAAACGGAAAAATGTAGTTTTATTTTTTATCTTTGTTGTACTTTAATACATTTTTTACTTTATTTTGTCAAAAGTATTTGTTGTTCTTATTTACATATAAGCCTAAAAAGTATACAGCAATATTTTCCACTATGATGAGTTCTTTGGGAATGAAGGCCTCCCAAAATGTGGCTTTACTAAACAAAATTATGTTAAAGCTGCCAAAAAGTAGGCAGTAAGGCTTACTTTTTCCATTAAAAGACAATGAATCATGCTTATCTATATCTTGGCAGCAATTAAATGATCATTTATACTTAATCAATCAAGAACACCTCTTAACTAGTTGAGATAAAATATACGATTACAGCTTCAACCACAAAAAGTTTTGATAGCCAATCTTGTGTCAATTTTATAAATTGAATTGCAAAAATGTTTATAAATAGATCAAGATACCTTTTCAAGACACTTGTACCCCAATTTTAATTGATCAACTTTATGTTCAGTGTAACCTTTCAATTCCGGTTACTTTTCCGAGTTTCCTTTGTGGGCCCCCCAGTGAAAATAAAACTTCAAGCTTCCATGTTTAATGTCGCCATCAATTTTTATATTTCACCCAGGGAATTTCGTGAATTTGCCACATATATATTGCCGATCGATCTATAACAATCACACATTATTTGTAACGCCCAAGGCAGTGAGCTACGAATACTGCTGAGCCATTACAAAGGCGATACATCACCCAGCCTTGGGGCCAATAATTATTATGCAATTTATTCGAAGCCGACTTTCTTTGCAGGCGGCGGTTCATTGGACGAGTGGGCCGGGTCCAGGTGCAGGATCAGGTCCGAGCTGCCTTTGGGCAGAGTACTCTAACAGGAGCACTCACTAAATTCGTGTCGCTGGTAATGGAAATGGAGACCAGATGCCAGTTACTAACACTAAACAGCAGCCTTGGCAGCGACTTTGCGGCTGGCTGAGAGTGTGGGAACTGGTTTCGGAGGTTGGGAAAATCGGCACGGCATTCGCTTTATGCACTTGTCAGCCGGCCCGGCCTCTTTACGCTATCAATTAGAGATTAAACGACAATTTCAATTTAAAAACGCTTGTAAAGCAGAGCAGCCGAAAAGCCAACCTGATTCGCCACGCCGCCAGAGGTGCAGCAAGGTGGGGGCAATAGACTCGTCAAACAATTTCAGACTCAAGTGGAGTCTGGGGAGGGGCGATAAGCTCACTCGGCATCATGAATGGTTAGAACTTACACTGGGAAAATTCTGGCAACAATTCTATAGTAATTTCTAATTTTAAAAGCTCCAAAAGTCAGCATGTTTGTTAAGAAGTTTATGTTTTTGATGCCACGAGTGGATTTATTTATCTACAAAATATTTCTTTACATTTTTTTAGACTAATGAGACTGCAATTGATTGAATCAGTATCAAAGAAAGCTAAAAGAGATTAAACATTTTTGAAAAGAAATGTTTAAAACAACAGACTTTCCACAAAAACTTTTGTAGCAAAATGTGCTCTTAAATGGCTAAGACTGAAGAATTCAGTAAATTTCTTAGCACCTAAAAATAATTATTCTTAGAGTGTGCGTTTATCAATAAACTTAAGCAAAGTGTTCCCCCTGAAACAAGTTGCTTGGCTACGCGCCTGGAAGACCATGTGAAAAGCTACTCCAAACCAACAACGGCGGCAGTAGCCGAGCCATCTCATCGCCGACTTCATTCAGTCTGCAACTCGCGTTTCAGCCGAGCAGACGCGCTCGAATCGGAGAACCAAAACCAGGTTTCAGTCCTCAGTTCCAGTCAAGTGCAAGACCAAGACCAAGTCCACGAAGAAGCCAAAGCCACAGTCGTAGTCATAGTCGCAGTCGTAGTCTCAGCGGTAGTTGAAGCAAGTGGAGCCCGGGTGGAAGTGGAGTCAATCAAACCGAGAGGCAGCTAATAAAAAGTGCTAATGGTGTGTTTAAAATATGAATAAACCGACGGTGCCGAGCCACAAAAAAAGCGGTTACAGCCAAGGCTGAAACCACAACGGTAACAATAACAAAAAAGAGATTTTCTTTTTCGTGGGACGAAGAAATCGCATTTGCATTTCACCGCTGAGCTGGGCTGGAAGATTAAATTGGATCAATCGATGTTTGTGCGCGAGTTCGGGGCTCGAGATTCGGTGTTGCTGCCAGTGCCACTTTCATAAAAAGGTTGCTGCCAGTAGAACCCGGCCGAATAATAATAAATTCAAATCTAAATGCAAATATTGGGAACCCGTTAAGAGGTGCCGCAGACGCCGCAGAACAATAGCAGAGGCCGCGTCTTGGGAGAGTCTCTCCAGTCTCCAGGCCCCGAGTGGGTAAGTAAGAGCTCTTCTCCCCTGCCAGCATGATCGATGCGGCTGTATCCACTGCGATTTGTAACTGTCACAACAAACGGGCGGGGGATTCCACATCCAGACTTTGTTTCTACTTGAAGAAAATATATACATTTGTAGAGTCGATGGATTGCTTTAATGACGGAGCTCTGCTGCCAGGGACCCGAATTCGCCACTGCACTCGCAGCGGCGCTCTGCATGAATCAAAGTTATTAAATAATTAATGGCCAGCGGTGCAAAAAAAAGCAACGAAAAGAAAAGCAAAGCTGGATTGCTGCATGTTCGGACATTATTTACGGCCTGCTTAGCTAGGCCGCCGTATCGTGTCTCTCATTAGGCCGCGCATGTAGCCGCCGCGGCTAGAATAATACTCCACCTGGCCAGATCTGGTAACCAGATCATTTGGCCATCGATTTGCATCGCGTAGAAAGCGCGGCTCCAATTTTTGGCAATTACGTAAAGCCCAGAGCGCTGAGCCTCCGCTCCAAATGATGTGATGCCATTTTAATGAGCCAACAGTTAACCGTCGCAGACAGAAGAAACCGAAACCATTTTCTTAGAAGGCATTTATTTTGGTCTCGGGCCATTAGTCTCTTCCCAACTGATCCGTTACCACGGGCCTGTCCACGCGGACCACACGTTCCGCCACATTTAGGTACGCCTCGTACTCCACGGTCTCCGGCGTGGTGTCGTAGTGGTAGTGGCCACCCCAGTTGCTGGCGGAGAAGGAGTGAAAGTGCTGCAGGCGTAGATCCAGCCCCATGTCCTGGGTCACCAGGGTGCCCACGGCATTCAGCTGGGCGGGCATCTCGTAGAACTTGAGCCACTGCTGTATCTGTTCGTGGGTGTGGATCGGCGTCTTGCTGAAGTCCCGCAT
This sequence comes from Drosophila seguyi, assembly GCA_008042675.1. Lineage (NCBI taxonomy): Eukaryota > Metazoa > Arthropoda > Insecta > Diptera > Drosophilidae > Drosophila > Drosophila seguyi. The sequence continues at coordinate 95,929 of VNJU01008147.1, forward strand.
CACATGCTGGTGGACACAGCCCTTCTTGACCAAAAAGATACCGCCCAGTCCCACCACCTGATCGCCGTATTGCTGCTCCAAGGCCTTGCGGATGCACTCCACAAAGTTCTCCTTGCCTGTGCGCTGTTGGGCGCGAATCCTTAGAACGTCTCCTGGCTTGCCTTCGCTTAGAAAGAGATTTAGGATGAGGGCGCAGCGGGGCTCTGTGTCGGGTATCCTTTCCAGAACACACTCCTCCTGCTCTCCTCTCACGGTGGCCGTGTAGCTGCCGTTTGTTAGCTCATCCTTCTCGCTCACCACGAAGTTAAAGATGCCCTCGCAGTTTGAGTTGCGAATGGGCCAGGGTCCAGCTCCAGGTCCCACGGCAAAGATCTTTCCAGGACCTTGGCTCCTGCGAGTGATCTCCTTCAGGTTGTAGAGCTTGTCGCGCTGGACAAGGGGTCGCAGATAGGGCGGTCCACCTGCCTCCAGCAGAGTGGCTTTCCCACCCAAACCGCTCTCCACGAGACCGAACTGGGGAGCCTTGAGGTCTGGACACGGACCCACACTCACCTCGGCGGTGGCAAAGTTGGCACAAAGAGCGCCCTGTATCACTAAAAGAGCAAGGGAAAAGCTTTAACTGTCACAATCGATGGAGGAAGCAATATATTATCAAAAGTTTCGGGGGGCATTCCACTCACCTTTCTGCAGCTCGGAGAGCGGCGGCACGTGAAGTGGCTTCTCCTCGAAGAGCAGCCCCTCCGTTTGAAGGTGACTCCGACTCATGTTATCTCTGCAAGTGCCACGATATGAACTCAGGGACTTGCCCTGCTGGAGGCACACTGCCGACTGACCGGCGGACCATCGCCTGGCCAGAATTTTAGCTATTCGAGTGCCCGTCATTCCGGGTGACGGGTGATAGTGCTGCGGTCATAAACAGGGCTTCCTCCCCACAGATATACATAGATATAGAATTTTGAGGCTTTTGGTTTATTTTTAGTTTTTATTTTTATTATTATTCACTATTATTTACGGGGGAATAAGGCAATGGAAAACTCGGCTACAACTAGATACCGGTGGGGATGCGGAGATAAGATCTAGTCGCGGCCCACCTTGTGCGTGGCCACGGGCTTGTCCACACGCACAACCCGCTCGGCCACATTCAGGTACGCCTCGTACTCCACGGTCTCCGGCGTGGTGTCGTAGTGGTAGTGGCCGCCCCAGTTGCTGAAGGAGAAGGAGTGGAAGTGCTGCAGGCGGAGGTCAAGGTCGTGCTCTTTGGTGACCAGCGTGCCCACGGCATTCAGCTGGGCGGGCATCTCGTAGAACTTGAGCCACTCGTTCACCTCCTCGTCCGTGTTGATCGGCGTCTTGCTGAAGTCCCGCATCACGTGCTGGTGGGCGGCGCCCTTCTTGATCACAAAGATGCCGCCCAGACCCACCACCTTGTCGCCGTAGTGCTCCTCCAGCCCCTTGCGGATGCACTCGATGAAGTTCTGCTCGCCGGTGCGCTGCTTGGCGCTAATCTTGAGCACCTCTCCGGGCTGGCCCTGGCTGAGGAAGAGGTTCAGCAGCAGGGCGCAGCGGGGCTCGGTGTGCGGAATCTTCTCCAGCACGCACTCCTCGTGGGCTCCCCGCACGGTGGCCGTGTAGCTGCCGTTGTTCAGCTCGTCCTTCTCGCTCACCGACAGATTGAAGATGCCCTCGCAGTTGGAGCGGCGGATGGGCCAGGGACCGGCTCCAGCGCCCACGGCGAAGATCCTGCCGGGACCCTGAATCTTGCGGGTGATCTCCTTGATGTTGTACAGCTTGTCGCGCTGGACGAGGGGCAGCAGGAAGGGCGGTCCGCCGGCCTCCAGCAGAGTGGGCTTGCCGCCCAGTCCGCTCTCCACGAGACCGAAGCGGGGTGCCTTCAGATCCGGACAAGGACCCACGCTGACCTCCACCTGGGCGAAGTTGCCGCGCAGGGCACCCTGTATCACTGCGGGAGAGGAGAGCAAACTATTAGCGGAGCTTTATCTCGACCTCCATCTGGACGGCATAACATATAGGCGCGCCTGAGTGCCAAAAGCTGCCCCGAAAGCTCTCGGCCAAAACCATATGTTTGTGTTTAGTACGCGCAATGAAAACAGAAATCAGAAAACACAAATCGCCAGAACTGAGCGAAACCGGCTATGGAAAGTTTGGCTATGGCACAGTTCTGAAGGTCATTCGGCTCCCAGAACACAGAACACAGAACAGAGAACCCAGAGCAGAGCACACAGCTCTCAATACGGCACGTATTGTTATCTGGCGGATCTGGGAAATTGGCTTAGCGCTCACCGTTCTGCAGCTCCGGCAACGAGGGCACATGCAGGGGCTTCTCCTCGAAGAGCAGTTGCTCGGTGTCTAGCTGCTTCTGGCTCATGTTGCTGGCTATGGGCTGGTTGTGTCCTAGTTTCGGCTCCTTCTACTCCAAATCAGGTTCCTTTCTCTCTCCCAACGAATCTCCGCTGGAGGCTACCGCTCGCTAGATCGTTGCAAACGCGACTGTCGACGCCAGCCGGTTGGCGTCTCGCATTTTAAACTTGAGTGCCTGCTCGGCTCCCGGTTTATAATTTGCCCTATAGTTAACATTGCCTGCCATACAGGGTGTCGTGCCTTGCACTGATACAGATAAGATAAACTCTTGCGCTGTATTTAGTTTAATTAGAGTCAGGGATCTAGCTGGGAAGACTCTATCCGTCGCACGCCTAATGCGCATGTCTTGAAGACTGAAAGACAGTAATATTTATGGTGCGGTTAAGCCAGTACAGTAGCACCTCCGCTTAACGACCGAACTCAACCTACCCTACCAAATAGTTTAAGACAGAAACTTTCCACTTCACTGTTGTCACTTTCACTGGTCGGTGAAAAAAGGTTCTCCCTCTTTCTGGTAGGTCTTTAGGGCTTAGGCTAAGGAACCCTAAAACTGGCTGCTCCGGTTTACGGCTCACATTTCCATATTCTTTGTTGACAAGAAAGTTGTTCTCCCAGGTTGCTCTATAATTTATGCCTAATCAAATGCGTTCCCCAAACTAATTGCTGTTGGATAAAGAAGAATGGTTATACGGTTGTATGGCACACTCAGGTAGTAAAGTCTCTGCGGGGGCACCTTTCACTGTACCCCCTTTTCGGGCGATAAGTCCAGACCGCTGATAGTGGCTCTGCGATCGTGTATTGTCATTTAGCGGTCACGTTTGCTACGTCAGTGGTCGGTGCCGGTGGCTGATAAGGGACTGTGTGGTTTCGCCACATAGATAGTTCAGCTTGGGCGTGTCGCGGGTCAAGCCGCAAGTGTTGGGGAGCTAGGGCGCTAATTTGATGTATTGCCGCGCTAATGAGCTGCCGAGCTGGCCTGGATCCATTTGATGGATGCCAGCTATCGGGGCTGGTATTGGGAGCCATGCAATGACAGGCTCCACGCCTCGGCGAAAGAGTCATGCAATCATTGTGTCCAGGATCGCAGGAGGAGACTGCTATCATGTCCAAACTGGTCCAAGCAATCCATCATTTTGCCAATGCACGGATAGTTTATCATAATTACTAAGTGAACCGAGCGAGGAGCTCGCTCTGTTCTGCTCTGCTCTGTTCTGGCCATCTACAGGCATTGGTTCTGGCCGGCCGACCTCCTTAGAGGCCTGCAGAACTCGTTGCTGACCCAATTCCTCCGGCCGCCACTTCACTTTTTTCGCAGCTCGGCCTGAAACTGGTTACGGGAATTGTGTCAGCGCTAATACTCGCATCCAAACTGCAGCCGAACAGACAGACATCCGACTAACATATGTTGTGTTCTTCTCGTTGTCGTATCGTCCATGTCACATTAGGCAATGACTGACAGGCGCCGATCCGCGACGTCGTCGTAATGGGCAACCGCATCGCATCCACCCGAGGCGACATCTGCGGCGGAGTGGAGAAGGGAGCCGCCGGCGAGGGCACCTCCAGGTTCAACACGCGCCGCCGCTACCAGCAGCACAAGCGGGAGTACTGCCTGCAGAGCGAGTACCGCTCCAAGACGCTCCCGGCCCGCCATCCGCATCACGACCAGAGCCAGAGCCCGGGGAGCCACGACCAGGGCAAGGAACGGCTGGGCTCCAGCAGCTGTCTAGGGGCTGGACCCAATGCATCCAATGGCACGCCTCCACACAACGGCGAGACGTCGCGGGTGCTGTTTCTGCTCTACTTGATCAATCGCACCTGGAACGTCGTTATGGACACGATGGACACACGCACCAAGAGGTAAGATTCTGTTCTCAGCCCGCAACACATTCTCAAATTATCATAATGCGAAATAAATACATATTTTACTCTGTAATAAGCAACAGTCCAGGCCTATAATCAACGCAACTAATTATCTTCTAGCCGTTCACCACGCGGCACTTCCCAGCAGAAGGAGGAGGCCACGGAGATTGAGCTGCAAGAGCGGGCGCTGGATGAAGAGTGCTCCATTGGCATCACCGACCTGGACGCCTCCTCCCTCTGCTCCCAGTACTCCTGCTGCAGCTGCAGCTACTGCGACGTGGAGACAGTGGGCACACAGACCAATGTGTACAGCTCCATTGGCGACGACTATTCCCTGGACTCCATGTATGAAGCGGGCAAATCGGTGGCAGACAGGTAAGCGAAGCAATTGATTCTATAATGAACTAGGGGGATATAGACGACAGCTCTTGTCAGTTATGGCAGACGATGAGAAACTAAAGCCTGCTTTCAGGCTTTTCCATAACAGCAAACTGTATGCAATGAAAATAGTTTCTTTACTTTATGCTGATATTTTATTTGTGGAACAAGTCAGGCCACTGCTTAGAAGCAGCTGTCGATGGAGGGCAGGGAGCCGCTGCAGAAGTGCCAGGTGGACCAGGCAGACCATCCCTGCTGGCTGAGCACCTTCTGGGCGCAACGAACGGAGTGGGTGATGTCGTCGGTCAACAGGGCGTTGCAGCTCAGGCCGCACTCGTTGTAGGAGAAACGTCCGCTAGGAGGAGCGCACCAGTAGTAGTCGTTGATCTGGAAGATGCCGTAGTCGTTGGATCCATTGTAGTTCTCGGGTCCCACAACACCGGTGCGGTAGGAGCTCTCGTGCTCAGCAATGCAGGTCCAGCGGGCCAGCTGGTCACGGGGAACGCCCAAGTCGGACATCTCCCTAGCCAGGGAGCAGCGGTCCATGGTGCGACCGAAAGCGGGGGCGGCCAGAGCCAGAGCAACCAAAACGAAGAAAGCGTTCATGATTTCAAGTGATTGAAACTAATGCCCAAACAGCAAATGGATCGTGTTTTTATAACAAATATTCCACCGATAGAGGAGTTATCTTTCGCACGCGTACTGATACGAACTCCATTCCTGCGCACTTGCAGCACCAGAGATCGCCATCTTTTCATTAGCCTGATAGCCCGCGAAAGGAAAATTTTGAACTTTTGGGCCAACTGCACCGTGTAGTAAACATTGGCTTATCAATAAGATGGCAAATACAAGAGCTTAGAGAACTGAACGAAAAAAATGGCAGAAAATATCAATGAGAATACTACCAGAATGGACAAACATTGATAAAGTCCTCTTAAATAACCAAGTGTCAGCGATCCTTCAATTTGAATCGATATTTGCCATTTAATGACACGCAAATTTTATTTGGGGACTTTTTTATAGATAATTCCCAAGGGTTATCTGTGAGATACGATGGCTCGTACCACCTATAAAAGGGAGGGCTTTCTGTTCGTTCCACATTAGTTTCAATCACTTGAAATCATGAAGGCTTTCATCGTTTTGGTTGCTCTGGCTCTGGCCGCCCCAGCTTTCGGTCGCACCATGGACCGCTGCTCCCTGGCCCGCGAGATGTCCGATCTCGGCGTTCCTCGGGACCAGCTGGCCCGCTGGACCTGCATTGCCGAGCACGAGAGCTCTTACCGCACCGGAGTTGTGGGACCCGAGAACTACAACGGCTCCAACGACTACGGCATCTTCCAGATCAACGACTACTACTGGTGCGCTCCTCCCTCTGGACGCTTCTCCTACAACGAGTGCGGCCTGAGCTGCAACGCCCTGTTGACCGACGACATCACCCACTCCGTCCGTTGTGCCCAGAAGGTGCTTAGCCAGCAGGGATGGTCTGCCTGGTCTACCTGGCACTTCTGCAGCGGCTCTCTGCCCTCCATCGACAGCTGCTTCTAAGCTGTAGTTTCGATTTCCAATTAAAAATACTTTGATTCGCAATATAGTTGGCTCAATTCTGGTGGGGATGGGTTCCGATTTCACATTCCTCGATCTAATCACAGCTCAGGGAGTCGGAGTTGCCCTCCGGCGCTTGACAGTCTTCATCGTCAAATCAGAGGCAAGCAGTTTCTGCTCAAATGCCGGGAGCGGGGTCTTATACGGTGGAGAGGGGTTTGTGAGGTCTTATACTAGAGCGGGAGAGCTACTTTTCGGCTTGTCTTCGGGCTGGTAGCCAGTCTTCGGGCTTGAAGCTCGGCTTGGGTTCAGGCCAAGTCGGCGGCTTGGGATCAGTCGGTGCGTGACTTCTCTGCGAGGCAGACGTGTGAAGATCGTGTCGGAAGCGGAGACGAAGCTCTGTTTTGGTAACCAATTAAGTCGAAGTCGATGTCGATGGCTCAGCTAGATAGGCTCGAGGTCTAGCCAAGTTCAATCGATGATCGACAGCCTGGCCTTAAGTGCGGAAACGAGTCGTAGCCAAGTCCTGTGAACCCGAGAACTACTCCCTGTCCAATTCTCCCCCGGGGGACTGTTACGTGTCACTGGCGATTACGCGATATGCATTTTCTTATTGTGTATTCTCGGGTGAAACGAGTTTGATTGGATAGAAAAGTGCGACTATTCGATTCTTGGCTCTCGGTTCTTGGGTCTTGAGTCTTGAGTCTTGAATCTCCAGTCTCGATTCTCGCTCTCCGGCTAACAGCATCGCGAGTGGAGTGCGCGCGCAGATTGCATTCTGCTGGTAACGGTAAAACGAGTACAACTCGGGGACTGGACCCGGCTAGAACTGGCCCCAACTGGCCTATTGCAGCATCCACGGAGCGACCAAGCATCCATCCATCCGCAATAATAATAACACAGACCGAGGCAGAGGCAGAGGCACAGCGGTTCTGGCTTCTTGCTAATCTTCTCAATTTGTGCCCCTTGTCCGATGACGACGCAAAGTGCAGCATGAAAGTCAGCTCCAACTGTGTGTGAGGCGCAGCAGAAGGAGGAGCAGTGTGTGTGTGTGTATCGGAGTCGGGAATTTGAGAACGTTCTGTGGCCCAATTCGGAATCGTGTCAATATACTCCCAGAGCACAGCGCCCGCCGAACCTGATCCCAAATTGGATTTCGGACGACGACCAGCGACCAGCAGGAGGGGAGCGAAGGAGGCCTAGGTAAGCGCAAGTGGAGGAGATGAACTAGTTCAGTCGAGTCCAACTAAGTCAGAGGGTCAGTCTCTCGAGACCCACTTGGTCGAGATCGTATCCGATGCGTGCCCGGGTTCAGGCCATATGCTAATGGCCACCGACTTTCTTTTGGAATCTAGATATGTAAATCCCTAGCCGCTCGCTGGCTCGCTGGGCCGTGTGGGCAGCTCTGACATTGAACTGTGACGCCCACGCAGAGCTCGGAGAGCTGAGATCAGTGGAAAAGAAACTCTCGGCGGTTCCGAGAAGCAGAACCCAGCGATAAAAAGTCGTTAAGACTACTGCGTGTGCGTTATAAAAGTATGAAAACAAATTACATTTAACTGTACTCAGGGGAGATTGAAGTGAAAATTGAATTGGCAGCGGCACGAGACTTTGGCGTCTTCGCCGGAGCTCCAATCCGCACCAACAATGCCACTTTGTCCAGAAAGCCAAACACAAAGAGGAAAGCCCAACAAAAGAAGGCAGGGTAGCCGGGGAAACGGCGGGGGGAAAAGCGAACAAGAGATTGTAAATAAATAAATAACACTCGCAGAGGCAGACAGAAACCACACATTCCGAGTAAAAAGCGAGTGTATGCCGGCCGAACTACAGAAAAATCTGTTCCGGTCTGATTTAACAATAGTTAAACAGCTTATGATGAGGCGGAGGGGGAAGAGGATGAGGAAGCGGAGGAGTAGGTGGCCCAGCTAGCTTTCGGCACTGCCCGAAATAGAAATTTCTTTCTTCTTTGCCAAAATTGCCACTCTGTGGTCTCAGCTCGGGCATTCATTCTTCTTCTAAGCCCCGAAGTAGGGAACTAGGACTAGGGCCAGAGGCTTCCCTTTGGGAAACTGCAGCAAATGAGCCACATTAGCCCGGCCATCAGCAGATGTTGGACACCTTGACAGGCCCTGACAAATGAAGCAATTGGTAGAGATTGGGTAACCGCACTTGGGCAACAAAGAGCCAAGCGGGCTTTGTGCACTGGATTCGAATGGAGTGGGCCCTGAGCCGGGGGCTTTGTTGGATCGAAACCCAGACTAATTGGAGCCAATGGGCCGCCGCCAAGGCGAGAAACAGGCTGGCTGCCAGGCCAAAATCGAGATCAGAGGCCAATTGGCCAGACAAACAGTCACCCGGCGTACACAAGGGCTGCTCTGCTTCCATTCCGGGCAGGTGGACTTGGCACCAGCTCCATGCTGGCCATCTGCGAGGGGACTCACCAGCGGGTTTCCGCAATACTTCATTCACATTATTATCGGAATGCTCGCCAATCGAATTATCAATGAGGCCCTATCAATATGGTCCGATTTCCCGGCGAATCTTTTTTTCGACACGTCCAGATTAGCGAGCCCATCAAATCAAAATAATAATAGTACTCGAGATAACCCGCCCAGCTAGATAATTTTCCGGCTATAAAAGCGCTCCTCCTTGTGGGACTAGGCATCAGTTTATGTCACCATGAAGGCCTTCATCGTTCTGGTTGCTCTGGCTCTGGCCGCCCCCGCTTTCGGTCGCACCATGGACCGTTGCTCCCTGGCTAGGGAGATGTCCAAGCTGGGCGTTCCCCGCGATCAGCTGGCCCGCTGGACCTGCATTGCCGAGCACGAGAGCTCCTACCGCACCCACGTGGTCGGTCCGACCAACTACAATGGCTCCAACGACTACGGCATCTTCCAGATCAACGACTACTACTGGTGCTCTCCTCCCTCTGGACGCTTCTCCTACAACGAGTGTGGCCTGAGCTGCAACGCCCTGCTGACCGACGACATCACCCACTCCGTCCGTTGTGCCCAGAAGGTTCTCAGCCAGCAGGGATGGTCCGCCTGGTCCACCTGGCACTTCTGCAGCGGCTCCCTGCCCTCCATCGACAGCTGCTTCTAAGTTGATTCCGACCCCGAATAAAATGATTGCATAAAACCTAATTGTTTCCATTAAGATTTAACTTCAAAAGTGGGGCTTAATTTGCTGAAATACTAAGTAAGCTTTAATCCTTTTGTTTTGGCCAGCTTTCTCCCAATTTTGATTCACAAAGTGAGCCCCAAGGCAAACACATTTCAGTTCGATTAATAATCTGCTATCGTGAGCTCAATTCCGCGGGGCCCTAGGCTCTGAGCAATCAGCTCGGTGGCAAAAATGCGTATAATCGATATGACATTATTGTCTTCGGTTCTCTCTTAAAAGAGTGACGGAAGTTCGCATTATTGCCAAGTTAAATTTAGAGTCATTGACGGGTTCTGCGCTCAAGAGCTACCAGTTCGACTGGTTCGAGCCTCATGTCGAAGCCGAATGGAATTATAATGAATTTGTCTGCGTTTGCATATTATTTGGCTTTGACCCGCTGTCATTTTTTAGCTGTCAGTCAGGCGAAGCATTAAGTTTACTTTCTATTGGAGAAAAACTGGCCAAAAACCGATTGAATATATTTTATGTTTCTCCCCCAAAAGTTTCTAACCTCGCACATCTATTTATGGCTTTATCACTGCGATAAGCAAATTCAAATAAGGTGTGCATATTCTATTCATCAGATTAGAAAGTATTTGCGAAATAAATATATAAATTTGAGGATATTAAAGGGCAAAACATAAAAGTGAAAACTTATTAGAACGGCCTGCTTCGAAATTTATATCTTAAGTTTACACATTAAAAAAGTGATTTTAAATTGAATTTGGTATAAATATTGGTTGTTCCCTTTATCTAAAAAGCAATAAGGGAAGCTAGCTATGGCAGTCAAATTTTTTCGAATATTATATTATTAATTAATTAGATTTTTAATAGGGAATCGAAACCTATATGTTACTGATAAATTTATGTTCTTTAAATCAATATTTATCCATATGATATTTTTTCGGATAAGTCAAAGTTTAAAATAATCATAACTATGTCAAAAATGCATGAATTTCAATTTGGAAAAAGTTTCTGTGCTAGTTTTTACTAGGATTACAAATCTGCATACCGAATTTAATAATTTAAAAAATTAAATTTTTTTTTTAATTTTTGACAATTTTTACGATGTTTCCCCTTATAAAATTTTGAAAAAATTTTCAAAAAAAAAATGTTTGTCTCACATGGCTAGATCGACTCAGCTTTCGATGCTGATCAAGAATATATATGTGTTATAGGGTCGGAAACGACTTCTTCACTTAGTTTTATGCTTCTAACCAAAATTATACTACCCTATAAGGGGGTTTAATAAAAGATACAAGCTCGTCTTTGACTTCATATTACAGGATATATGTTCAAATTGATGCCTTAAAACCCTGCCAAAAGTAAAAGCAAACAAGCCCAACAGAACAAGACTTAATATCTGTTTATGCAATCATATTTTATTCGTGGTCAAAATCAACTTAGAAGCAGCTGTCGATGGAGGGCAGGGAGCCGCTGCAGAAGTGCCAGGTGGACCAGGCGGACCATCCCTGCTGGCTGAGCACCTTCTGGGCACAACGGACGGAGTGGGTGATGTCGTCGGTCAAGAGAGCGTTGCAGCTCAGGCCACACTCGTTGTAGGAGAAGCGTCCAGAGGGAGGAGAGCACCAGTAGTAGTCGTTGATCTGGAAGATGCCGTAGTCGTTGGATCCATTGTAGTTGGTGGGGCCAACGACGTGGGTGCGGTAGGAGCTCTCGTGCTCGGCAATGCAGGTCCAGCGGGCCAGCTGGTCACGGGGAACGCCCAGGTTGGACATCTCGCGGGCCAGGGAGCAACGGTCCATGGTGCGACCGAAAGCGGGGGCGGCCAGAGCCAGGGCAACCAGAACGATGAAAGCCTTCATGTTGACAATTCTCAAAAACTGATGTCGAAGGCCAGAAGGGTTGTGCTTTTATAGGCCGGCTTTATCTCGCTACCTCAGGTGATCTATGAATACTTTTAAATTTCCTTATCGAAGGTGCACACGAGACCCCTAAGAGGCACTCATTCAATATGGCCAAAAACAAAATTTAATCAGGCTTCCGACCTTATCAGACACTTCCAGCCAAGTGGCCGTCTAAAGCGGGTCCTTTAAGGCAACACAGAGTGGGCCAAATAGGTCTCAGCTTCATTTTTCTCTCTTATTATGTCGTTTTTGGCTTTTTAGAGCAAGTAAGATTAATTTTTCAAGCTAAGCATTTGCTGTTTTAATCCATTAACCTTGTTAGCATCTGCGCTGCGTCTTGAATGGGCAATTACGAGTGTTTAGTGGGCAGATGGTACGGGCTATACGAGCTCTACTTTAGAGCACTTAAGTGAGCTGTGATTTGGTAAAGAACTGCAATTAGTCGGAGGCTTGGCCATCTCTTGTAACGGGCGTGCGTTGGCTCGTAAAACCACTGACTCGTCAGAGACCCAAGGCTACAACGCATCATCAATAGGTGCACTCCACACGGCTTTCCCGAGCTGTTTGGACTTGGACCCAGGCAGCGACTCCAACTTTAACTTCAACTCCAACTCAGACTCAAACTCGACTCCGACAAAGACTAACGATCGACGACCCAACCGCAAGTATGCAAACTACGGAGCCACAGTCGGTGCGAGCTGTTACATTAACCCCATTCGCAGCTGCGGGGAGGGGCACTCCGCTAGCGGTACTCCTGGGGTTACAAGTGGGCCCGAACCAAGCGCCAGTTGCCTGCGGAGGCCGCCGAGAGTTGAAGCATTCGGAGATTTCGAGATTTCTGCGATGCCAAGAAAGTTGTTAACCTTTCGCGTGTGGTTAACAGCAAAGACAAATGACAAAAGGCTACTGTGAAGCCACTCGAGAGATGATGGGAGAACGAGCTGTCAGGCCGAGCTGTCTTCACATCCAGCTCCGGCCAGAGAGCTCTCCAGTTAGACTCCAGCCTCGGGCATTCAAGCGTGACCCCCTTAGAGCCCCATGAATTATAGATGAATTCATAAATGAATGCTAATCTGTGGATGAGTGGAGGGAGCCTCGCTCGGCTTCGATGAGTTGTCGGTTCTATTGTCATTCAGAAGAATGCTTATCACTTTTACTTTTTGCTGATTTATCGAAGATGCTAATGGCTTTTCTTTCCCGAACTGTGTCAGCTAACAGTTCTGATCAAGAAGAATTTTCTGCCGTCTGACGGCCAGACCCCATTGCATATGCATGAGCTCGCTGCGGAGCCTACAATCCGCGCAGGCCAATTAAACCTCATTTCCATTCGAGTCGTCGCTAATTGTCAGCCAAACTTTGGGCCGAGAACTGTTAGGATAATGGCCAAGAGTCGCTGAAGATAAGACAAGAAGCCGCCGTAGCTGTTCTTCCCCATTCGAACGGTTCTCCATCTCCATTTGAGGCAATTACAATCTGTGGCGATTAAAAATGGCCGACGTCACTGGAGTTTGTAAACAAACTCGGCCGATAAGGGGCCAACTGATCAATCTACTTTGTGGCCATTCAGAACCCTTTGGGTCCTATCGCCAAATTTTCATCGCAGTCGTAGTGCCATTGACAGCCCAATAAGCTTATCACCTTATCGCCCCTCGAGTGTTCCTCTTCGGCTCATTGATAAGGCTCTTGGCGAAGAGCTGGCTCGCTGGACCTGCATTGGCCCCACCAACTACAATGGATCCAACGACTACGGCATCTTCCAGATCAACGACTAAAAACTACTCCTCGCTTTCAATTTGAATCCAAACAAAACAAATTTAGGGAAACTTCGGTTCTTCAATCTCTTCAGTATTACAAAAAGGAGTTTCTATAAATTTCTCTATATAGTTTCTCCTTTGAAACCTAAGCATTTGTGATCTTATACGACTCTTACGGTTGATGGATCTGTCTGGGGTTTGCCTGATATGATAACTTTCTAATTTTGCCAAAAAGAATATTATATCAGTTCGCCAATAAACAAATAAAAGTTGCTCTTCCAAAGAGCCACAAGTATCTCTTCAAAGAAGAAACATTTTTTAAAACAAAAGAGCCTTAAAATATGCGCAAAATATAATCATTGTTAAAACAAACAAAGATGCAAACATCGAGTGGCTAATAAATTAGTAAAGCTGCTATTCGCAACTCTTTTCCAATAGAAAGTAAACTCGAAGCTACGTTTTCAGCGGGTCAAAGTCAAATAATAACCCCGCCTAGGCATATTCATTATAATTCCATTGAGCTTGGACTTGTCTTTGCCGGCGTCCCAAAACCAGTCTGACGAGCTCTCCTCAGCGAAGAGCGCGACAATGTTTTTATATTTAAATTTACAAAGGCTCCGAGCGATACATGCAAGCTTAGGCCAACTTCCGCTTAAGAAATTCAGACACAACTGTCAAACTTGAGAAGACAATAATGTCATATCGATTATAGAAATTACTAAGAGCCCCGGGCGTCCTCGAACTACGCTTTGTGCCCACTAATCACGATTATCCCTCGATTGCAATCTCTTTGCCCGAGGTGGCAATTGCGGATCGCAGAGAAAGTGGAAGCCCAGAGACCAACAAAGCAATTCTTTCTCAAAGCGTCTTTATTTCAAATCAAACTCTCCTCCAGCTTAGAAGCAGCTGTCGATGGACGGCAGCCATCCGCTGCAGTAGTGCCAGGTGGACCAGGCAGACCATCCCTGCTGGCTGAGCACCTTCTGGGCGCAGCGGACGGAGTGGGTGATGTCGTCGGTCAAGAGGGAATTGCAGCTCAGGCCGCACTCGTTGTAGGAGAAGCGTCCGCTAGGAGGAGCGCACCAGTAGTAGTCGTTGATCTGGAAGATGCCGTAGTCGTTGGAGCCGTTGTAGTTGGTCGGACCGACCACGTGGGTGCGGTAGGAGCTCTCGTGCTCGGCAATGCAGGTCCAGCGGGCCAGCTGATCGCGAGGGACACCCAGATTGGACATCTCCCTAGCCAGGGAGCAGCGGTCCATGGTGCGACCGAAAGCGGGGGCGGCCAGAGCCAGGGCAACCAGAACGATGAAGGCCTTCATGTTAATGCTTTTCAAAAACTGATGTCGACGGCAGGACGGGATGTGCTTTTATAGCAGAACCCTTTGCAGATAAAGGAATTATCTGGCACATGTGCGCTGATGGCGCCTATTGCTACTCTTGTTTACACCCGAGCTTAATGACGATGGCAATTAACCATAAGTAATAATATAATGTATCTACAGACCGCAAGTCTGCGTTTTTCATTACTCTGGCGTCACAAGATAGGAGCCGTATGATTGATGAAGAATCCAACTAGTTTTCCGTCCCAAATATTGGCAAACACCGAAAGATATTGATAAGATATTTGCAGTAGCTCGCGCGAGAATAAATATAATTCGTTAATCAGACCGCTTGCGGGGATTTTTTTAAAGAGATATTTTCAAGAGATAATGATAGCCCGAGAAGGGACTATCTTAAGTGAGTTATCTCAGATATGGCAGGCATTTCGACCTATAAAAACGCAACCCCTGGGAACTTCGACATCAGTTTTCTGAAAAATATCAAAATGAAGGCATTCATCGTTCTGGTTGCTCTGGCTCTGGCCGCTCCTGCTTTCGGTCGCACCATGGACCGTTGCTCCCTGGCCCGCGAGATGTCCAACCTGGGCGTTCCCCGTGACCAGCTGGCCCGCTGGACCTGCATTGCTGAGCACGAGAGCTCCTACCGCACCCACGTGGTCGGTCCGACCAACTATAATGGATCCAACGACTACGGCATCTTCCAGATCAACGACTACTACTGGTGCTCTCCTCCCTCTGGACGCTTCTCCTACAACGAGTGTGGCCTGAGCTGCAATGCCCTGTTGACCGACGACATCACCCACTCCGTCCGTTGCGCCCAGAAGGTGCTCAGCCAGCAGGGATGGTCTGCCTGGTCCACCTGGCACTACTGCAGCGGATGGCTGCCGTCCATCGACAGCTGCTTCTAAGCTCGCTTAATAAACTTCAACTTAAACTGAATTTGCATTGATTTGTTGGGGAATCGCCTTCATTATCCTTTTTTATGTCGTTCTATTTATGAAGAACATAAGTTAGTTTGTACACATTTCTTATTCGTCTCTTAAAGACTACAGTTCTGATCATTTTCTGTATGGTTCTTCAATTATTGCCTTTCTTCACACACTTTCTAAATGCAAGAAAATCGAAGAGAAAGAGTGGAAACAGCTTCCCTTCTAGAAGAGTGGCCACAGGCCGATGACTTTGACTGGGACCGGTCAATGAATTCTTAATGTGGCCAACGCAGTGGGCAATAAATTATACAAGTAGCCGTCCGGCTCCCTTGTTCCAAGAGTAGCTGGTGATAAACGAAGGTAAACTGGGCACCAGCTCAGGGTCTGTGAGTCTCAGAACGGGAACGGGAACCCAGAGCCCGTCCAAAGGAAGTGGAAACGCATAGACAAAGACCCTCGTCTGAGGAACAGGCTAAAACAAAGCAGGAAATCAAAGACCGGAAAATTATACCATTCCTGGGGACGGCGGTGGGGATGGAGATGGTGGGTCTCGCGAATCGTAGATCGGGGAGTTGTTGCCACTAGTGCCCCCAGCCGGAGTGTTTCCTATAATCTGAGCACATTAGCACAAGTCGGAAAGTCGGAGAGTCGACTGGAAATGGAAGTGCATAAGTAATTGCCCTAAGGTTGAGAGGTTCGGCGCCCTCTGGAGCGACATTGCGTGGGTCAGGCTAAGACAATTGCTGCCGTCGGGGAAGTCAGCCGAGCGTTAAGTTATGATGGTCCACAGATAACAACAATTCCACTCGGGAGCCGACTTGCCGCAATGGGCTTTACACTCGGTTTGTGGCCCATCTAATTGGTCTGGGTCTGAGGAGGAGCAGCTGACAGGTGGAAGGAACAGGTAGAAGGGTGCCTGGGAAACGGGTTACTGGTGAATAAAGTTAGGAAAAAATACTGGGAATTTAATAACTACCTTCAAGGAAGTGCCAAAGAGGAAGTTTAGATGGTAAAGAGAATGTGGAATCTCAGATAAACAAAGTTCCTAGTCAAATGATTTCTGAAAAGTATATTTTCAGAGAAAAAATGTAATTATAAACTGAAGCTTATAAATATTAGAGCTAAGCTAGGAAACTAAGAAAATCAAATTAATTCAAAAAATGCACTGTTGAAAATTATAACACTAAAGAGGAAATTACGCAGGACATGCTAAAACTATTCCTCAAAAAATACACTAATTAGCAGATAGTAAAAAAAACGCAATTCATGCGATTTTCATTAAGATTAAAGAGGCGTAATTAAATTATCAATGGTGCCCCTTCAGCCGACATATCTTCAGACGATCCTCCACTTATCGACACGTAACTTATGCCCCAAGTTGTACATGTTCAAAGCCGATATCTCGGGGGTTTACCTCTATCAGCTTTTCAATTTTATCAGCTCGCACAAGTTCCTTTCGAGAGTCTCTAGGAAAATGGCCGAAGTCAAAGTCTCATCGCAGTTGGCTTCTCTGTTCGGCGGAGTCAACAGTGTGTGGCGACGGAGATCGCTCGGCTGCGATCTGGAATGTTCTGGGCGAGAGCAGGACAGGATCTCGGATTACCAGAGATATGATAACTGTGACGTTATCTTTACGTACGAGGGGTAAGTCATCTCTGCGGATGCTCAGGCCCTGGCTGAACTTGCACAATCCCGAGATGATCGCATTACCCATTCTTCCACTTTTCCACACGGTTAACTTGACATGATCTTCAGCGGTTCAGCCATTGTCAGAGACAGGCCAACGGTGACACTGGCCCCCGCTTTGGGGGCCGAGCCACTTTCGGCATCAATTACCTGCCACCGATTCGACTCACAAATTATAAACATTTCTTTCTCTCTGTCTCTGGCAGCAGCTCCAAAACGCAACTGTGTCAAAAGGCAAGCTCCAGAGACTTTAAGCACCGAAAACTCGCCGCCCCACGCCCCGCTGCGATATAGTTTCAGCGAGACAAACCCTAATTATATTATTTGACAGCTCGGGCCTGCTGATACATAACCTCGGGCGGGCAGGTGCCCTGCAATCTGTTGTTGAAAAAAAATCCCAGTGAAAACTATAATGAGCGTTGGAAAAGCTCTACCAAAAAAAGAAGAGATACAACAACCATTTTAATTTGGAGTCAAGCGCGACGCCGTCAAGCTTGACAGTCGTCCGTCGACGACGATCAAAAAGATGACAAAAGCCGGGAATGGGCGATAGCTCAAGGGAGCTGACAGCCTTGGGAAATCTCGCTCGGAGAGATCTCTCGGTCTCGATCTCGATCTCGATCTCTGACAGCTGAAAAGTGGCCACATTTCTCTCCGGACAAATGCAAATGCAAATGGGCTAAAGAAATGGAACTGCCATGAGAACTTTTGCATGTCAGCGGTGACTTAATCTCTGGCATCATCGTCGCAAAGGTGCCACTCCACTCCGCGGCAAAGCCCACATCCGATCCCAGCTTATTGTGGTTGGTTGGTGTCTCTGTAAAACACACATTTCCCATTCCTCGGCTTGTGTAACGCCGCGTAGAAACAATTTGGCAAGGTGTCGGCTCAACGCAAGCCGAAACTTTCCCATTTCCATGTCCATTCCATCTTACTTTTTATGATCTGTCCGAAATGGTTTTTCTGGGGAGAGAAGAACATCTCAGCTTGATGGGGATTCCAATGGATATTGGGAATTGGGGTCGCATCGCGGCTTCAATACCTCCTGGAATGTCGTTCAGCCCGCCCCAAACACAACGACGACACCCTTGAGAATAGCCCCGCAGCAAATTAATACATTAGGCTCTAGGCCGACTCGTAGCTGGTCTTCGCCAATTGGCAAGGCCCAAACGAACTCTAAATGGCAAAGTTGATCTCCGGCGATTAGCCGCAAATGGCAATCCCATAGACCTACATCATGTCTCTGCTCCATCGCTCCGACTGCCATAGATGTAATTGAATCGAAATTGTTTTCAATCGAGCCAAAGTCCGTTGGCACTCAGAGGCCTCAACTGGATGGCGACGGAGCGGAGATCGAGATACATGCCGTCGTACCATCCATGATAAATGCAGCGATAACGGCGACTTTTCATACGTAATTTGTTTTATGCCTGGAAATTAAATTAACTTGTTTGCCAGCCATTTGCCAGCTGCTGGCCAAGATAGAGGCTCCGCTTTAATGTCTAATAGATTTCATTCGCTTTGGCCAGGCCAACTGTCATAATGACTCTGTTATGTGTGGGCCATTATATAAAATTTCACTTTTCGCCGCCGCCAAAATGGCTAGAAATAGGAGTCCACTGGCGGCAACAGTTTTGCAATTCCCGAGCGACACTAAGAGCCTACTCTTTATTCACTTTATTTTTATTAGGCAGCTCTTTGAGCTAGTTTTGTTTTGCCATTTGGTCACTTATCTTATTAAGCAAACATGGATGCTTTTAAAAGAAAGGATTTAATTCTATCTGAAGGGAAAATGCATGGCAGATTTAAATACGATTTAAATTTACGCTTATTAATCATTCATAACACTGACAACTCAAGTAGCCCCAAATATAAGCCATTAAATACGGAAACATTTAGCTTCCAAATATGGCTCTGTTCCCCCAGCACTCGATCACAATCTACGCATCAAATAAAGCCCACCAAAAGTGTATCTCAGCATTGTGCGTAAGATATATCTGCTGATCGTTGGCAGTTCGCTGTCTTCCAGCAGCTATTCGAAATATTTATCTGGAAAATATAGCAGGCATTGTCTTCGCCATATCTCGGTGGGTCTCTGCTCACGCAACTCGGGTGCGGTTGCATGTTGGCTCAAATTATTCATAGTTATTCATTGTGCGGCATCCGAGGCATTCGGGTCTGGAAATGGCAATGCATATACCCGCAGATATAGTATCTCTTTCTCCTCCTGCCCAGACGAATTCCCATCTTTTGCACGGCCCAAGTTTAATGTCCGACTTTGAAGTGGAGTGGAAGTGGAGTCGCGGGTTTAATGGCGAAACAGCGCCACTTGACTGCAGCTATTAGCCCCCAGTTGTGGTCTGGTTTATGGCCAGGCTGAGAGTGTGATTAATCATTAATCATCTGGATTACCACTTGGGCGGTTCCCGGGCTCTAGCTTTATATTTTTGGGCTACTCGAACTCAAGGGGCCACAATGGGCCCCTTCTAAGCCCATCGTCATTGTTGATATAACAGCAATTATGCTAATCAGCAGCGAGGGCTCCACTCGTACCTTTCTCCTCGATTCATTGAACCTCGGCGGCCCCTCCGAACAATGACGAGATGTTGGTTAACACTCGATTTTCAAGGTGGCTGATAGCGGCTTATCAGTCGAAAGCTTCGTGTGAAGTTCCCCTTTTCGGGGAGCCTAAAACTAGGCAGCATTCGCGGCAGGAATGTTCTTTTATTCTCTTTGAGATGGGACCCTATGATGTACTCGGCCGCCTGATAAAGTTATTTTTGTCTTATTTCATGTTGTTTTGGTCGTGAATGAATTATTTAAATCTGCCCAGTTGCGCCTTTTTTTAATTATATTTCTATCTTTTTGAGTGTTACGAGCTCAAGGGCTGATAGGCCAGCCAGACGGGCGGCCCGATTTCCCATAAATACTCAGGCCAGGAGCCGAGTTGGCCAAACAGTTTCGTTTTAACCAAACCAACCGACATGAAGGCTTTCATCGTTCTTATGGCTCTGGCCGCCTGCGCCGCCACCGCTCTGGCTGGCCGCACCCTGGACCGTTGCTCCCTGGCCAGGGAGATGTCCAACCTGGGCGTTCCCCGTGACCAGCTGGACAAGTGGACCTGCATTGCCCAGCACGAGAGCGACTACCGCACCTGGGTGGTCGGCCCGCCCAACTGGGACGGTTCCAACGACTACGGTATCTTCCAGATCAACGATCTGTACTGGTGCCAGGCCGACGGACGCTTCTCCTACAACGAGTGCGGCCTGAGCTGCAACGCCCTGTTGACCGACGACATCACCAACTCCGTGCGTTGCGCCCAGAAGGTGCTCAGCCAGCAGGGATGGTCCGCCTGGGCCGTCTGGCACTACTGCAGCGGATGGTTGCCGTCCATCGATGAGTGCTTCTAAACTGAGACTGACCCCGAATAAATCAACTGCATATACCCTAGAACTTCTGGTTCATAATTGAAACTGTCAGGGTTCTATCAAAGACTGTAATAGTGAGATGCATAGCGGTGCAGGATCTTTATCAATCTCTCTCTGTGGCTTTTGTTTATGCCAGGAGTTGGCACCCAAAGATCGTATCACATATTTCACTTGTCCCCTCCGATCGATACCCAATCTTAAAGTGTTTACTGCTCCATTGACAAGTGACTTTCGAAGCAGGGACATACAAATGTTTACAAATAATCATAAAGTCTGTCTGTCGTATATGGCCACTAATGGAGAGCACTCGCCTCGTTTACCATTAGCCCCGAGGAGGCTTTTTCACGGCTTATCAATTCCAGTTTGTGGAGCAGACTTCGCTCCGCGATTTCAATTTCTGCCTCACAAATTGATTTATGCAGATTTTAGTGCAGACTCTGTTTTGAGTGATCTCTCAACACCCATCGCTGCCGTTGAGTTTCTCCTGTCTGCGGCCAATGGCTGACATTGATCGAAGTGTTTTTTGTGTCTGCGGTGGTGCTGAGCTGCTGTGGGAACCGCATCTGACTGCGCTGACTCCGTCAATCTCCGTCCAACTTCGACTCCGACTTGGAGTGCAGCTTGGCTGTGCGTGAGGGGCAGAGGCACACCTGACGAAAGAACCGAATGCCTGAGCATCTGCGGTACGTGACTGATTGGCGGATCGATACGGGGCTGAGGTAACCACATAGGCCCATCATAATAACCACCGAGCCCCGCACAATGCCCGCGCCATTTGCATAGCCACTCATATGTATGAGCCGTTAACCCCTCATTGTGCTCTAACGGTACTGGGGCCCCCCGAGAGGGAGCTGCTGGAACCGAGCGACTCTTTCATCTGGGCGGGCAGTGAAAGTGTCTTTATTTCTAGCACATTAAAATGCAAATTCGGCAGAAAACAGAAAATTAAATAACGAATCAGTGACTGTCACAGAGCCACTTCGATCGACGTTCGATCGCTTAGTTAGTGGCTAGGAAACGGGCCCACAGCCCACATACTCGCACCTCGTCTCCATCGGGGTGTCGTTGACAGCGGATATCGAAGGCACCTGTCCAGACTCCACTCCAGCTCCAACCCCAGCTCCAACTGCGTGTGCGACTGCAGATAAGCCTTGGCTCAAATACAAGTACTCGCAGAGATATGTTCAATAAACTTAACGGCTTGTTTTTCCGGTGCGTTACGTGGTGGCGACCCAAAACTCCGAATGCCAGCCCCCCTGCCCCACCGCTTATTTATGGCCGGGCTGAATGCAAATTCGAGTTCTCCCATGTCAGGCACGTACATTAATTGACTCCACCCGATTGGTTTTTCCCCTCTCCAATTAACGCAGCGACAGCTCGACACTGCAGCGACACCAGCACCAGCACCAGCAGCGGCTGCGCCCGGGACACTGCCTCCAGATGGCTCCCAGCATGTGCGAGCTGCCCGGCCAGGGTCAGGTGCCGAGCCAGAGCCAGAGCCAAACGCCCCACAAAGCAGGTGGCTCCAACAGCTCGGGGACGAACAAGTGCGGGGCTAGCAGCCTCAATGGATCCCTGGCTTCCTACAAGATAGGTGGCTCCGAGCAGAGTTGGCCTCAGGCTCCTGTCTTCAGCAAGGTGAGTCATTTACGATCTTAATTAAGTGAAACCCAACACTAAACAAACTCTCATGCAGGAAAATCAACGTCCACCTGTGTACAATCCCGAGGATTATGTGTACTCCTTGAGGAAGTTCACCAAGGGCAGCAGCTCCGGCAAGAAGCAATCGATCTACGATGTCAGCACGGGGCTCAGCGCCAAGGAGGAGGCCTCCAGATCGGCCACTCTGCCAGCCAAGCATTCGGAGTACAAGTAGGATATACAAAACTGATTAAGCACAGAAGTTAACATTTTTCGTTCATAATTTACAGATCTCCCATTCCCGCTCCGCCGGTAAACGAAAGGGAGATGTCAATGCGACAGTTTGGCTCCATAACCGATCTGCTAACCAAGCTGCGTGCCGATCTCCGAGTGTCGTTTAGCAGGTGAGTCATAATTCCAAGCAAGGAAACCGCAGAGATAGCTCTAACTTTTCACTTTTCCTGCAGCTTTGTCCAAGAGTTTGTGGCCACGCCTGCGGATGGCATCAGCCACTTGTTGGAGGTGCTGCGCGCTATACAAATGGCTCAGGCCAGTAATGCACCAGCCCCGTTGCCAGGAGCCAGCAGTTCTCTGGCCATGACCAGGAATCCCCAGAGCTATCAGCGTCGTGCCCTGCTCGATGAGCTGTCTTGCCTGTGAGTCGGATCTCGTCTTTATACAGATTCATGATTCCAACTAATCCCTCGCTTAACGCTTCACCAGGCAATGTTTGAGCATCTGCTGCTCGCGATCTCTGGATGCCATAGCCCGCTTGGGGAACACACCTGTTGGTCTCATGCCGTTGGCCTCCTCGGCCACGGGACAGGGCATTCGTGCCCGGATCCTGGCCTTGCAGCTGCTAGCATCCGCCTGCGACCGGCAGCCCTTTGGCAGCGGCACTGGCAGCCACAAGATAGCCTCCACAGGTCACACAGCCGTCTCCGACGCCATGTCAACGCTGCGCCTGAGATGCAGTGAGCCAGTTCGCTTCCGGCTGCTGGTTGGTATCCTGAACAGCGGCGGTGGATCCGGAGAGCTCCAGTGTGCGGGTGTCAAGTGGGTGAAATTATCAATAACAGCAAAGAGAAGATTACAAATGTTTCCCATTTTCCAATAGATTTCTCAACACCTTCATTGAGAGCGCCGTGAGCATCCAGCAGCGTCTGTACATCCAGGCTGAGCTCTTCCAGGCGGGACTCGATGCCAGCACCTTGGCCCGTACCATCTCCTCCTCCTCGCCTTGGCTGGATGCCTTGAAGAGCGAGGTGAAGCGCTTCAACGAGCTCCACATAGACGTGGACAAGATGATGGCCCAGGCGAGGGATGCGGAGCGTGTGCGCAGCCAGATGGTGATTCTGGAGCGGAGGGTTCAGATTTTGCACGAGGAGAAGGCCGTGCTGACCTCCATGGAGCGGCGACTGCAGGAGCGCTGTGCCGAGCTCCAGCGCGAAATATTTCGCATGCAGGGTGCCCAGCAGCAGTCCAACTTCAAGCTGGTGGAGTCTGCACACCAACCGGTGGCCCTGCCACGCCAGGTACCGCCCACAACCAAGACGAAGCCAACGAGCAGCTCCGAGCACGAGGACGAGGGCATCAGCAGCTCGGAGACGGGAGCCTCACTCAGCCCAGTCCCCATTCTCGTGCTGCCTTCCAAGGTGAAGCAGTCGCGGAAGGCCACGGCGGCGGTCGAGGAGGATGACGATGACGCAGCCACCATTGAGGACGTCATCGAGGAACTGGACAACATTGTGAGCGAGGCGGAGAAGCAGATCAGCAGCCAAGCGGGCACTAGCTCGAGGCCCAGAATGCGGCAGCTTCGACCCACGGAGCAGGAGATTGTGCCGGTGAACATAGTGCCTCAGCCACCGAGAAAGTCCCGGTCCCTGGCGCACCTGGTTCCCCGCACGGATTGCTCCGAGCAAGATGGCTCCGACTACGGAATGGCGGTCCTGCATCAGCCGGGCGATCCCGATGCCGCCGAGCGCCTGGCCGCCATGCACACCTTCTTTGATGAGGTGGACTACGACGCCCCGGAGACGGACCAGCCCTCGGCCTATCAGATGGACTCTCCCTCGCCGGACATGCCGGAGGCGAATGCCACGGCCACGGCCTACAATGCCAGCACCAATCGAGAGCTGCTCGATGTGATCATGAATGCGAGGCACGACGAGCACGATCCTACCATGCAAGCCCTGCGAAAGAGTGTCCAGGATGTGGCGCCCATCCTAGCGATTCCCCAACATCAAACCACGAAGGTTAAGGCCCCAGCTCCACCACCACCAGCGCCGCCGGCACAGCAATTCAACGGGGTCTTCTTTATGACGGGCATGAACACACCCCAGAAGTATCCCAAGCCGGACATCACTGCTGCCCTGCAGGCCCGCCGGGTCACCAAGAACGTGGAGCGCCTGGAGGCGGCTTTCGCTTCCTCGCACTCCTCCCACGCCCACGAAGCCCTCAACGAGGCGGCCATCGGCAGGGAGAAGTCGCGGAGCAATCAGCAGATCTACTTCACCAGCAATCCGGCCATGCGGATGCACGAGCCCCCGAATTACCCCGGCGCCAGCGGAGGAAAGGGTGCCACCGTGCGCACCCGGTCCTACACCCAGGGATCCATGTCCAAGGTGACGGACCTGCCCTCCGGCCTGTACTAGCTACCTAACAGATACTCCAGCAGACACTTCTAAGATTCTCCAGCTCCTGTGCAATAGCAGTCCACTCCTAGGTTACAGCCGCTCCACAAGATTCGCGTATTTATAGAACATTCAATATATATATGCACAGATATTATATATTCCATCTCGAGATAACTGCGCCCGAGACTAGTTTAGTGACGGTGGCAGCTTCAACAGGGTAACTAGCCGTTAAGTGTTAGCTCAGTAGTTCTTCACGTCTAGCGTAATTATATTTCCATGTTTATTTTTCTTTGAATAAAGTTTATACTCTACATCGAACCGATATCTGGTAGACTCAATCTGTAGCGATTATTATGGCCAGTGTGTGTGTGGGGAGTGATAAGCAGGGTTCTTTTAACCCTTCTTTGGGGCAAGATATTTGAACTTGGGGTAGAAAACGGTGTCTTGCCGGAAACTGATACTTATCAGCCAAATTTCCTGTTGTTTTTGATATGAGAAACTGCCTGATTCATAAAATTTAAAGCTTCAAGTGGAATTATATTATACAAAAGAATTTAAATTATAAGCCTTAAAGAAAACTCTTTAAATTCTCAAGAGAAACAGTTAAAGCCTCAGATTCCAAGGAATTATTATCCCCTGATTGTTTTCCAAAATATTTCTATATAGACAAACAAATGTTACTTCAACTTCAACTTGAATTGGCTGTTAACAGTGTTTTTTGGCCTGATCTACTTAACCATAACCCTGCTAATCGCTGGCCAGATTAGTCGGATCTTATCGCCAGTTGCTTTGAATATTATATTCAAGTGGCGGCCAGTTGCATTGGCAGCATTAAGTGCTCGACATTTTGGTCAGTCTGCAACTGATAGTGCTGCCAGCATGAGTAAAGTTTCCATCAATCCAGTGCGTCCTCTGCCGGCGGGTCTGCAAAAGGTGGCCATCGAGGAGCTGAACGAGGTGCCCGGTCGCGTGGAATCCGACATTGCGGCTTTAAGAGAGTGGCTACAAAAGCAGCCTCATCTGTGCTCCTGCGTGGCGGATCAGTTCCTGCTAAGTTTTCTGCGCGGTTCCAAGTTCAGCCTGGAGAAGGCAAAGCAGAAGATCGATCGATTCTACAGCTTGCAGGCCGTCATTCCGGAGGTCTTCAATGAGCACCGTCTGGCCGATGATCCCCAAGTGCTGGAGATTATTCGCATGGGGTAAAACCAAAGTATTCCTGATACCCTTCTTCAATCTATTTACTCTGAAGCTTCCCACAGAGTCATATTGCGCATTCCCCTGGACAAAGACGACACTGGCCCTGCTGTGACCATCATTCGGGCTTGCTCCTATGACTTAAGTAAATTCAAGTTTCAGGACATTATTCGAGTGGGCTCCATGTTTGGTGAGATCATGATGCTGGAGGATGACAACGCCTCGGTCAGTGGCTACTTGGAGATCATGGACATGAGTGGAGTGACGGGAGCGAATCTGTTTGCGCTTCAACCGCAACTCTTGAGCAAATTCTCGGCTTATGCCGATGAGGCTATGCCCACGCGGCAGAGGGGCATCCATTTCATCAATGCGCCCAAAGCCTTCGAGACGGGCTTCAAGTCGCTGCTGGGTTGGTTCCCCGCAAAGATCAAGGAGAGGGTAAGACACTGACGATTCTCAAGAGAGGTTAAACCACTCTATGTTCCTGCAGGTTTCAGTTAGCTCCGATCCGGAGGCCATCTTTGAGCACGTCCCTAAGCAATATCTGCCGGTGGAGTATGGAGGCACCAAGGGAACCATCCTTGATATAACCACTGAAATGGAGGCCAAGCTGGCAAGCTATCGCAGCTATTTCGAGGAGTCCCAGCACTTTGGCACCAACGAGAAGTTACGCGAGGAGCCCACAAACCTTGGCCAGGACGAGAGTCACTTTGGAATGGACGGCTCTTTCCGGCAGTTGATCATCGACTGAACCGATTCACAGGCCTGTAACGCCCGCTGGGCTATAAACCCATAAAAATAAATGCTATCGATAAGCTCTGCTGTGTGTTCTTCTTGACGACTATTTTAATACATGGTTATCAGTGCCCAGACGATAGCTTATCGATTCCAACTTGAGTTGCACTAACGCCAGGGTCAAAAATCGACATTCGTTAGCCAACCGCCAAGGGGATCCCAACCTCACGATGCCGTCCATCCGCCCGCTGAGTCCCGAGCTCCAGAAGACCGCCATCGAGAAGCTGAACGAGGTGCCCAGCAAGCTCGATGACGACATTGCCGCCCTGCGGGAGTGGATCAAGCAGCAGCCACACCTGAAGGCCCGCACAGACGATCAGTTCCTGGTAAACTTCCTGCGCGGCTGCAAGTTCAGTCTGGAGCGGACCAAGGCCAAGATCGATAGGTTCTACACGCTGCGCACCAAGTACCCCGAGTATTATGGCGGTCACAATATGGATGTGGACAAGACTCTGGAGATCTTCAAGTTGGGGTAAGTCGTAGAGAGTTGAGTTCACCAAACATTGAATCCTTTATCAATATTTAAATCCAACCTTAGCACCATTGTCTTACTGCCACGTCCCCTGAACGATAATGGGCCACGTCTGGCTTTGATCCGCATGGCTGCTTATGATCCCGATAAGTACACCTTTCAGGAGGTGAACCGAGCCAGCGCCCTCATGCAGCAAATCATGCTCAACGAGGACGATGTGGCTATCGTGAATGGCATGATATCCATATTGGATCTGTCGAATGTCACCACTGGTCACTTCTTGCAGATGACACCGTCGTTTGCCAAGAAGATGACTGTCTTCCAAGAGGAGGCCCTGCCCCTAAGGCCCCAGGGCATTCATTTTATCAACACACCCAACGGCTTCGAGACCATTTTCAATATGATCAAGCCGATGATGTCTAAGAAGCAGCAGGGACGCGTAAGTTTCAGGTTTAAAGCAAAACAAGTATAACTGAATGACACTCCTTAATCCGCAGCTTTATGTTCACGGAAGCAAATGGGAAGCACTATTTAAGCAAATTCCCAAGAAGTATTTGCCTGTTGAGTACGGCGGAGAAAACGGTTCGATTCCGGAACTTCTCAAGGAGTGGGAGCAGCGTATTCTGGCCTATAAAAGCTACTGGGAGGAGGAGAACAATTATGGCACCGACGAGAGCCTTCGCGTGGGCCAGCCCGTCGACTTCGAAAGTCTTTTTGGACTGCAGGGCTCCTTCCGGCAACTGAATGTTGACTAAGGTGCGCACACGTTTCAAGGAACACCTAAAAATAAACTCAACTGCAGCTCTTATCTTAGCTTACAAAGTTTAGGTACTCAAGTAGCTTTGTTTATTACCTCTAATCGGTTTTTGATAAGATAATAGTAATACAAATGATAAACAGAACAAAGGAGTTAAAAAAAAACAAATAAGAAACATAAACAAATATTATAAATCTTTATGAATTTAATAAAATAAAAACAATTCAAGAAATCAGAAAAGCTTTATTCTCAGAAGAAAAGAAAAGGCACCAGAGTGAAATATCAAATAAAACTAGAGACCACCTGTATCAGCTGTTGAAAGGAGAAAATCCGGCATAAACAAACACAAATTGAGATGTTTTTGAGAACAAAACAAAAGGAATGGTGAGAGCAAAGGCGATAATAAAAGTTTTTCCAAAACTATATACCTCGGAAGACAAGAGAACTTCGCGTAAGACCAAAAATAAATCGTTTTCCCCGAGAGAGCCGTGGAGAGTCCATTTGTGTGGCTGTGCTCAGTCAGCGTTTGTGGGTCGTACGGATCGGTGTGTGTCAGATCTCTGTGCGGATCGAATCGGATCGGAGGGGGGAGCGGATATACTCAGCATGGAACTTAAATTGGAAAACTGAATAATTTCCCCAGTGCAAATTAAAGTGCGATCCCTGCTCGGTAATCATCAAATTAGAAGCATTTCCAAAACCATTCCCCATCCTATGGGCCCCATAAATCGGCCGCGTTAATTGCCCCAACGAAATCGAAGTTCATAATTGATCGGACATGTTATGTAGTCTCCTAGGCTCTGTATAAGCAAAAAAGCCAGAGGAACGAAGAGTTCTCGACGAGGCTGCGAGGCGTGGCACGGTTCTGCGGCGTCCGATTTTGACGATGAGATGAATGCCCCCGCCGGGCAACGGGCAAACGGGACCGAAATAGTCTCATGGAGTCTCGCTCAGTCCCCACCTCGGCCCAACGATCGGCCTTGCCCCAGCAACCCAAATAAATAAATATTTGGACAAATAAACATGTGTGCCGCAGACCTGCGTGTCTGGTTTACCTTTGGGCTTCCCAGTAATCTCTTGTGGCTCCTTTGGAGATCACAAGAAACAAGCCAATCGGACTTAATTATTTAGGCTACTTTATGGGAGAGCATTAAATGCTATTTAATTAATAATGCCACTTTTCTCAGAATTGCTATCCATTGGTGGGCAGAGAGTTCAAGGAAACCAAGAATTTATTAAAATCTTAATAGAGTTTCGATCGTTACGTAGCCTATTTACATAATCACTAGCAAATGTAGCGTATTACCCATAAGTTATATCCAAACCACTTTACCAGGGTATTTAAAGCTTCGACCCTTGTGGCACCAGTCTTGTCCTTTATTTAGTTTCTTTTGCATTTCATAATTTACAACCAGCCGAGCGGTAAATTAGCCAACGGAAGAAGAGAGACGCTGGGCAACCATGTCGAGTAGGCGGGCACAGTCGCTGCCGGCGCACATGATGGAACCAGCGAAGCCGGAGCGGGGACGCTGTGTGGCTGCCATCTGTTTCTCATGGAAAGTGCTCACCTGCATCGTGTCCCATGTGCTGCTCGTGCTCCTCGTGGTTTCCTATTGCGTGGGCGGAGCCTACCTATTCCAGCATCTTGAAAGACCCCACGAACTGGAGGTGAGTGCTGTGGTGACTTTACAAATTAAAACCTTATCTAAAAACCCTTTAAATCCGGTACAGGTGAAGCGCGATATTCAGCACCTTCGCTTCAATCTCACGGAGAACATCTGGTTGCTGTCGGACGACGCTGTGGTCCTGCGGGAAAGCGACTGGATGGCCAATGTGAGCAAGCATCTGGCCAACTTCGAGAAGCAGATCCTGACAGCCATCAAGGCCGATGGCTGGGATGGCGACGAGGATCTGCGCAAGTCCCAATGGACCTTTGCTGGCTCTCTGTTCTACTCCATTATAGTAATAACAACCATTGGTAAGTAAATCATTAGAATTAATAGGGACCTTGACTGGACAAACATTGGGATTTATTTGCTTAGTCTAAAAATAAGCCTAAACTATGCCTATGCTAAAGGGACTATATACAGCTGAGAAGGGATGGGAGTGTTTGAATAGGAGACAGCAGCCAGGCAGGAACAAGAGATTCTTAGTTTCGGATCTTTCAAGGAACCAAAGCCTTGCACTCCCAATTTGTAGACCGTAATCCTAGACCTTCTTGGTGATCTTATCGTTTACCGTTCTGGGTGATGCTGCCACACTCTTGGCGCTCTTGCCCTCGGCCACCGCAGGCGATTTTTCATCGTAGCCAAAACCTCCCACGGGTGGAAAACTGCCGCCATAGCCGAACCCTCCGTTTCCACCAAGTCCCAGTTGACCTAGGCCAGATCCTCCAGCCAATCCGTAACCTTCAGTGTACTGTGGTCCTCCGAACTGCGGAGTGCTGGGATATTGTCCCACTCCTGGGAATTGTCCACCAGGCGCCGCAAACTGATTTCCGCTAAAGTCACCTCCAGGATAGGATCCATACGGATACTGTCCAGTGCTGGGGAATTGGGTGAGGCCCAGACCGTTGCCGGGATAGCCATTGAAACCTGTTCCCACATTCGCTCCTGGGAAGCCAGCGCCCGGAATCGATTGTCCAACTCCTCCATATCCTCCTGGATAACCTCCAATACCATTCTGAGCTCCAGTAAAACCACCATAGCCTGGCTGATAAGGACTGGGGTAAATGGGAGGCCTTCCAATAATTCCAGTGGGTCCTCCAGGTCCCACTAGCACTCCAGGATTTCCGCCGTAGCCTCCGCCAATTCCTCCAAACTGGCCGGCATTTGCCTGACCGCCGTAGGGATTGTACTGACGTGTGCCCACATTGGGGCTATCCGCCGACCTGGTGGGCTCCACATCCGCATAGTCCTCGATCTCATCGTTCTCCGGCTCCCCTGGAAGCGGTCGACGGGTGGTGGGCTCGCGTCTTAGCTTGTTGTCATAGGAATTCCTGATGGGCGAACTCCGATCGATGTCTCGGAAGGAGCGCTCCCTGCGACTGTAGGAACGCCAGACCCAGTGGTCTTGATCCCCCTCCGGCGACTTGGCCGCCGCTAGTCCAAGGAGGCACAAGCCTATGATGAGGCAATAACTTCGCATGGTGATGAGCTTAACTTGGTCTCCGTCTTTGTCTCAGACTTCGCCTTTGTCCCACTTCTTCGATCGCACACTGACCCGTATTTTGCGCTTGGTCGCAGCAAGCTCCCGCAACAGAATACTTCGGATTTGCGAGCAACGCACGCTACTTATATAACCGCACACGAGAATCGACAAAAAGCCCAGCCAACAGACAGCAGACATCGCCGGCGATGATGATGACGCCGCACAAAGTCAGTCAAGCGACGAGGGCAGCCGCAGGTGGGGATTGGCGACTGCCGCCCTCCGCGGCCAATGAATCAACGCAAACATGGCATGGGGCAGACGATCGTGCCAGACGCTGCCGAGATCTTGGGCCCACGTATCGGCTGATTCACTTGAAGCGCGACCAGGCCGGGGCAGAGAGGAGCGTGATCCGCCCAGGAACCAATGAGGCAAGCGGATGATTCGGACAGTTGGTTCTGTCCACCCAATGGTCACGTTGAAATCGCATAAATCTCGGTCGCGAATCGATCATTTGGTAATTGTAATTGCTCATTAGTCGACCCAGAAAACCCATTCCTGGAAATTGCCATGAGCTGGTGGAAAAACCATCGATGGCAGGGCAGAAGTCATAGGTCAAAGATCCAGTTCGGACACAGTTAGTTGGGCACACGGCACGTGAGTGACCTCTAAAAATGGGTTTAGTCGGGTTGCGGTGCTGCTGCGAGGGTGCGGAGCGTGTCAAATGAAACCGAAAGTGGAATCACTGCCATCCAATTGTTTGTGGTCAAAACAACAGCAAGGTCAGACGCCACTGACCGATCGTGATTATCTTTTCTGACGTTTTAGATTTAGATTTTAATGGTGGGATTTTTCTGATTTATAATAAAATACCCTGACATAAGGTTGGATGGTTCTAAGCTAAGGTTTGTAACGGATTTACTCCTACAAAAAGAGTGTTTCACCTTTTCAGACTATTATATTTTTAGTAAGCATCTCTTAGAAGTTCACTATGCTTCTTCAGTATGCATATTTAATTCAAAAAAAAATCGGCAAAAAAGAGCTATACGAATTTTGATTTAGTGCAATTTTTGGCTTTATTAAGATCGATTTCCAATTCAGTGACCCAATAGCAAGCCAAAAGGGAGTACAAACTTCCTAAAATTTGCGTCCTTTCTTGTTCAAAAAGATATAGGTAATGATTCTCGAACCCTCTATATACAACACATTTGCATTTTTCTATAAATTAATCAAATTATTAAGAAAGGGAGTCAAACCCGCCACCATTCGCTTTAAAATATATTCTTTGTTAGTCGCTTATTTGATTCAGTTTTTGATGATGATGAGAGCTTTGATTTAAGCTCTCTGGTGTGCACAATTTCCCGATATGGATTTATGGCTTAGTCCCAAATGGGTTTAGTGACCGACGCCCATCAGATAGAACGCTGTGAGGAGGGGCAAAGAGTGCTATCTATGAATTTGCACACTTCCTCAAACGCCAACGGCGGCAGACTTGAAATACCATGGCTGGCAATTGTTTGTTTTTGTTTTCTGTTAACTTTCGGAGCGATAATGGGCTTGGCTTGTACAAAAAGAATTGCAGATAGATTAAGCCTTAGCGGGTCTAAGACCTATTAGCATTTCAAGAACTTTGCGGTCACAAGGTTGAAGGTAAAGCAAAAGCATGACTTGAAATCAAACGCACCGTTTGGAGCCAAAGTAATTTATTATTCCCCCGTCATATTCTGGACAGGCTATGGCCACATCTCGCCGCGCACGGATTGGGGCAAGGTGACAACGATTTTCTACGCCATCGTGGGCATTCCACTGATGCTGATCTGCCTGTCCAACATTGGAGATGTCATGGCCACATCATTTAGGTGAGTTAACGTAATAACTTTAGTAAATACTTAACATTTATTTACTATTTTCCTGATAAATCCAATTCGATACTTACCAGGTTTCTGTACTGGCGAATCTGCTGCTATGTGTGCACCCGCACAGCCAAGAGGCCAAGGAATGCCCGCTCCCGGCAGCGATCCATGCGTTCGCAACGCAACGCCCGCTCCCAGCCGCCGCCCTCGTTCCGTCGGTCCATAAAGATGACCCAACGGTCGGGCAACGACTCCGGCTTAGGGCCCTCAATGGGACATGCATACTCCGACCCAGAACTACGGACGATGGGCAGAGGCTATGACGAGCGGGAGTTCGGACATCGCTCGAGTGGAGGCGGAAGAAATCGTCGCCATCAGCAGCAGCAGCAGCAGCACATGCACCACGATCCTCGCCAGCGTCACACCATTTACGGAGATGAGTACGAGACGCAGACTCTGAATCGCTCCCATCGCTACAGCAGCCGGCAGAGGCAACGGGATCGGATGCGGGACAGGCATACGGTGGAGAGGGAGCGCTACTCCAGATCCCACTTGGATGCCGGCTCCATCGAGGACTTTAGCGACATTGCACCGCCAGCAAAGAGAGCTGCCAGTGTGCGTTCGGTTCGATCGCCACACAATCAGGAATCCTCGAAGGCTTCCAGGGAACTGCATCGCCTCCACTCGGCTCCTGGGAGGAGTAGAGCCAAGTCCGTGGACCCCAGGCACGTGTCATCGCACTACGAAGACGTGGATGAGGATGTGGTGAGGAAAACTCCCATTATTCCGAACAGGTACGCCTTGGACGACTTCGGAGGTAGCGGCCACAGGCGGCATGCAGCACCAAGGAGCCAATCCATGCCCAGATCTGCTCACCAACGCCAACGCCAGAGGGATCGGGAGAGGGAGCGATCTCCGCAACCACCACCTCACAGTTCCAATCGTCAAAATAATGGCAGGAGGGCTGGAAGCCTAGGGAGACAGTCCTCGCGATATGGCAATCATCTGGAACTGCCGGACTACGATGCTCCACCGCCAGGACGGGACCATCGCAGGGATCGACGTGGACACTCGCAGGGACGCTACGAGGAGTACGTAGAAGAGAGCTTCGATGAGGGCTCGCTGTACGGTGATCATTACGAGGATTATCCTGTGGAACGCCATCGCTCCAAAAGTCGGGAACAAAGAAGGAACAGACGTCGAGAGAGAGCCGAACGTCTGCCTCCCTCCCCAAGGATCATGTCACCCATGGGTTTTCCAGTCCAGCGCCAAATCCGTCGGCGACCCAGCTACGACTATGACGACGATGACTCCATGTATGGTGATGAGTATGGCGACTACGGCGACCTGCTGCCCAAGGATCGCCCCGTGCCCATTTGGTTGTGCGTCTTTCTGGTGGTCAGCTACATTCTTGGTGGAGCTGCCCTCTTTGCCTATTGGGAGAATTGGTCCTTCCTGGACTCTGCCTACTTCTGCTTCATCACACTGACAACTATAGGTGAGGAGTTGTAACTTAAATTATATTTTGATGACTTATTATTTACATTTCCTCTGCAGGCTTCGGAGACTTTGTTCCAGCCAAAGGAGTCAAGGATGAATCTGAGCAGTCCATCGCCTACTGCTCGCTGTATCTGCTCTTCGGCATCGCTTTGCTGGCCATGAGCTTCAATCTTGTCCAGGAGGAGTTCATAGCCAATGTCAAGGAGGTGGCTCGTCGCCTGGGCATACTCAAGGACGATGACGACGATCACGATGAGGAATGAGTACTTAATTCTTCTAGTCATTTAATTTTATACACAAATTTTATCCGTTAAGAATATATTGAATTGGAATCATCCGCCATGGGGTTGTAAAACCAAAACGAATAAAAGAGCGGCTAAATTCTGTTTGGAAAATACATTATTTATTAAATTTAAAGTTTAGTAATTGTTTAAGAGGCTCCTTAACGTAATATATATATATATGAGTTCTACTAATATTAGCGTTTCACTTGAAAAGAACCCTCTTAAATACTAAAACTTGAAGTTATCTGTAAGTTAAACTTGAACTGGCGGCCTTGAACTCAAGGGTCAAAAGCTCTCGTTGACTTTACATAGCATACTAAGTTTATTTAAATGATAATTGTACGAAATTCCAAAGTTTGATATACAGATTAATAATAAAAATAATATTGAAAAGAGCCAAACAAACAAAACGATGCAAGTGAGTTACTGGGATGAGTACGGCGGGGGACTTCGATGCAATCAGGCCACGTTTTCTTTGTTATGCTGAGAATATGATAAATAAAAGCTGTATAAATATAAATCATCAGCGGGAGCTGTTTATCCAGCTTTTAGCGGACGGCTGTTTCCTTGACTTACCCTGTTGAAGGCGGGCGAATTTCTTGGCGATGACTTGTTAGGCGTTAGGGATCTGGACAAGGAGCTACTGCGCTTGCTACTGCTTCCTCCCCCGGCTACCGGCGGCTTCAAAGCATTAGAATTCGAGTTCCTGGTGGTGCCACAGCCACGCTTCTTATTGATGCCATCCACGCCTTCTATAGGCGTGGAATTCATGATTGTTTCCGTCTCGGAGAGCTCCTGGACAGAGTGCAGGGAAGAAGCATCATCCTCACCTTCGCTGCACTATAAAATTTACGGTATTATAGTATAATTTGTTCCACTATGCTGTAAGCTCATTAGTTACCTCGTCTATGGTGGCCGTGGTGTCCAAGTCAGACCAATCCTGCTCCTGGCGATATCGTCTTACGATATCTTGATGCGGCGAAGTGGCCACCAGCGATCGTGGATAAACAAAGTCACGCTTGGAGGGCGTGGTCCCAGTGGGCGCATATGTCTTCAGCTCGCTCTGTTGGAAGCGCGTCACCTCCTGCTCGCAGATCTGAAGCTGCTGTCGCTGAAGTGCCACATGCTCTGTAGTTTGGCGAGCCATCTCAAGCACGTGATTGCTGGCTAAAGTGGAATGGCCTCTGAATTGCTGCCTATCCTCAGTGATGAGCTGCTGCCTCTCGGCAGCAGTCTCCTCAAGCTGAACTTTCTGTTTTCCTTGAAGCTCCTCCAGTTGCTTGTCGCTCTTTTGGCAGATTTCAAGGAGCGACTTCTGGTGCAGTCGACTGGCCTGGACATTGACGTCCGTATGCTTGACATACTCCTGGCCAAGATTCTGCATGTGCACCTGGAGCATGGAGCACTTGGCGATGCCTTGGTCCAGGCACAGCATTCCCGTTTCCATTTGGCCGCTGAGCTCCGTTCGGGCGGATTGAGAGGCTATGGCACCCGACTTTTGGTAATCCTGAATACCAGACTGCGTGGCATCGATGTGCCTATTCCTGGCCAGACGATTCTCCTCCAAGTGACCAACGCGTTCCGACATGCTTTGGGTGTTCTTGGCCCGCAGATTTTTAATCTGCTCCATTTGCATCATCAGGGACTCGAGCAGAGCCTCCTCCTGCCTTGCCAGCGCCTGTTCATTGGCCAGCTCCTCCTGGAGTTGCTTTAGGTGCTCCCCATCCGGCACACTCATATCGCTGAGCTCATCTAGCTGTTGCTTCACATTGGCCACATACTTTTCCAGAGATTGGGAACTGCTGTCGATGATCTGGGAGAACTTCTCCTGCATGGAGTCCAGCATGGCCTTGTGGCGCTGGTTGTTCTCCTCCATCTCCTGCAGGGTGACCTGAATGTCCTTACTCATTTGTAGCTCGCGCTGCTGCATCTGCTCCAGCATCTGGGCGATCAGCTTCTGAGTGTGCTGATCGCAGCTCTGTGATACTTCACTGATCAACTGCTTCTGCAGCTGAGCCTGATCCGCCAGAGACTGGCTGCAGATTCCCATCAGCGTCTCAATGCTCTTGGTGGCATTGCTGGCGAGTCGTAGGCTCACATTGGTAGAGTTTTCTGCAGATAAGGAAAAGGTATTGTTCATAAAATATATGATCAAGGATTAATCTATTTCGAAAGCTTACCCAGTTCCTCGCTCAGACTCGCCTTGGAGGCCGCATCCTGATCCAAATACACACTTAAACTTCCACCGATCATCTCTAGGTTGTCCTGCATGCGATCCTTAAACTTGTCGCAGGATTTCCGAATCTCGGTATCCACATGGCGTCGCCTTTCGATAGTTCCGTGCAGCTGATGCGTGTCATCGGTTGCCATATCGGCTGCGGCCAGGATTTCCTTTGCCTGCGTGGTCAGGACCTGCTCCGTCTTCATGTGCGAGGCTACCAGCTCTTTCTTTTCCTTGTAACGCCTCTTGGTCTTAGTCAGCACCTTTTTGGTGAGCAGCAACGATCCCTTGGTGTTCATCAGGTTCTCCTCGGTCTTCTTCAGCTCCTGCGTCTTTTCCACGAGCGACAAGCTCACCTCGCTGAAGATCTTCTCCTTGTTCTGGAGCTCATCCTTCAGCGCCTTGAGCAAAAGCATCTTCTCGTTGAGCTCGCGGTTCTGCGAGTCCAGCTTCAAGGTCATCTCGCCATAGGTCTCCTCGGCCAAGTAGATGCCATTCTTGTCCCTGGCAGCCATGAGATCCCTCTTGAGCTTGTCAATCTCCTCCGTGTACTCCTTGAGCACCGTTTTCTTGGTCAACTTCTGGTTGACTTCGGGCTTATTTTGAATGTTTTTGGCCCGATGGGCGTACTCCAAAGTGCTAAGCGTCTCCTCAATGTCTTTGTGGCCCGGCGAGATGGTGGCTATGATGGAGGTCTTGGTTCTACCACCCAGCGACTCTTGCAGCAACCGGGTGAGCTTCGATTCGCGATAGGGAACGTGTGGAGCACGATCCACCAGTGCGGTGATCACTCTGCCGAGCGTCAACAGACTCTGATTAATGTTCACCGTCTCCCGGACACGTATGCCCTTTTCGTTGCCAGCCTTGGAGACGTTCTCGCTGCCCGCCAGATCCACCAGATTCAGTTTGCCGATCTTTAACATATCCTCGCCTTCAATACCGTTCTCCCTTATGTGGACCACAATCGAAAAGACCGTGTGGGATCGCGAAGACTGCGCGTTCATCAAAGTAGTGGCCGTCTTCCGCCGCTCCTTGCCCTTCTCCAGGAGCTTGTACACATCGTCCTTGCTGTGCACAGGTATCTCCTCCAGGCCCTGTATGATAACCGAACCCTTCTTGGTGCTGTCGTCAAAAATGCGAATCTTGGTCGTGTCGTCAGTGGATAGCAGATCGCACAGCTCCTCGTTGTACA
Source organism: Drosophila seguyi (assembly GCA_008042675.1). Taxonomy (NCBI): domain Eukaryota; kingdom Metazoa; phylum Arthropoda; class Insecta; order Diptera; family Drosophilidae; genus Drosophila; species Drosophila seguyi. The sequence goes on from VNJU01008147.1 coordinate 133,947, forward strand.
GCTCCAGGTAAGAGATGCGCATGGTGTACTCCACCTCCATCATGCGTAACTCGTCGAAGAGGTGACTCAGCGCTCGCGGTATAATACCAATGTCAGAGTCCTAAACGGAAATTAGGTTTAGAAAGGGCTGTTAGTTTTTTTGGCAACTAATAAACCGGTTTTCCGGTTGGCCTTCTAGCATTCTTGCTAAAGACCGGAGGGAACCTTTAGTTTGGTAGCAATTAAGGCTTGCAGGTAGACAAGGAGTTCGAAGGGGATCTTGGTTTGGAAGGTTTCATTAATTAAACTCACATCTTCCCAGGATGACTTTAGCTCGGCGCACTCGTTGCCCACCATGGTGTGCGTCTTGCCCGTTCCTGTTTGTCCATAGGCAAAGACCGTGCAGTTGTAGCCGTTCAAGACCTCTTCGATCAGAGGAGACACCACCACCGAGTAGACATCGCACTGCTTGGACTCGGGGCCGAAGCTACGGTCGAAGGTGAACTTCTTGGTCAGTTTGGAGTCCAGGGTGTGACGTGTCACGATCTCCCTGGGCGCCACCACGTCCACGACCTCGGCAGAGCGGATGCATCTCTCCCTTGAGTTCAAGGGCCTGCGAGAAGGGGTCAAAAGTTAGAAGTCAAGAGGTCACATTCCGTTGCATCCTCCTGCCGCGGGCACTCACCTGACGCGCACATACACCTGGATGTTTTGATTGGACTTCTTCTGCGGCGGCTGCCGCGATGTATTTCCACTGGACACATCCATTGTAGGCAATTTAAATCAATTATTTCGCTTTTTACCGCGTACAGTCCAAAAAGACGCCAGGCAGTTGCACTTGTATGTGTGTGCCTGTGTGAGTGTGTGCCGCCTGGAAATCCTTTTTTTCACTTTTCTCGGAACTCCCTTTTCAACCTACCAATTTCTATGTACAAATTAAACCCTTTTGAAAGGCTGTTTAGCACAAATTCCTAAGAAATTCGTGGACGCAGACGTATGTGTTTGTCCGTTTGAGTTTAAAATAATGCGCAAAGTAGTAGTAGAGGTGCAAAAACATCGATGAAAACATCGATGCATCGGTGAATAGCTTGGGACCGACCGCGTTTCGTGGTGAATAGCTAGGGACCTTTTTGTCATACAGTGTGACCATTCGCTGTGCAGGGGACTATCGATATTTTTGCAGCTGGCAAACACAACAACAAAAAAGTTTAGGGAGATAAAAATACATTAAAATTACATTAAAATCAGTTAACTTTATAAAATAAGAGTCGGCCGCCAACAAAAGTTTATAAACATCATAGAGTATGGCATCCGCTACGGTAAGAAATGTATGTATGCCGCAATTAACCCCTAACAACCCGCTTTTTGGTGTGCCACCCCGACAAACCCGAGGTTTTCTTCGACCGAGAATAGAGATTCCGCTCCGTAAACCCCTGGGAAAGCCTTACTAACTTATCTTACATTTTGTGCAGGTACCGCTGCTCGACGATGACACGATACCCTTTGGCGAGGAGGACGAGATGCGGGATCCCAGTCAGGCGGGCCAGAAATACACGTATGCAGAAGTCGCTCTGTGCCGAGCTGTCAGCTGTTCTCACCCCAGTTAATGCCTTCTTTACTGCAGGCACCCATACGTCACGTTCTTCCACCTGTTCTTCAGGGGAGCCGCCATCGTGATCTACATGTTCTGCGGCTGGTTCAGCGATTCCTTTATCACCAGCTTTGTGTTTGTGGTGCTCTTCCTCTCGGCGGACTTTTGGACGGTGAAGAACATATCCGGTCGGCTGCTGGTGGGCCTGCGCTGGTGGAACTACGTCGACGACGACGGCAAGTCGCACTGGGTGTTCGAGTCGAAAAATGTGAGTCATTAGCTCACGCCCCAAGAATTCCCTTGATAATGAAACGCAGTCTTCTGAATCCTTCAAGAGCCGCGTCAACAAGCACGAGCAGCGCGTTTTCTGGCTGGGCCTCATCCTCTGCCCGGTGTTCTGGGGTCTCTTCTTTCTTGTGGCCCTTTTCGGGCTGAAGTTCAAGTGGCTGCTGCTGGTGATGATCGCCATAGCGCTGAACGCCGCCAATCTATACGGCTACATCAAGTGCAACTACGGTGCCAGCAAGGATCTCAACAGCGCCGCCACGGACTTTGTGAGGACGCAGCTGTTCAAAAACGCCATGGACATCATGACCAAGCCCAGTGGCGCTCCGCCGCCAACCAATGTGCGTCCCACGGGTGTGGTCTGAGCGGACCCTATCTAAGCCAGAGTCTACTAAGTCACCCTTGCCACCTTGTCTGCTGCAGCGCATTCCAAAGAGTATCGGACGCTTCTTCTGGCCCGGACCAACGAATCCACCATCATCCCGGCATCGCTGTCTCTGTGTAACATATGTAAAACTTAATTTAGCCATATACTGCAATTTATTATAAACTTTTCTTACTTTTAACTGGATTAAAAGACCGCATGTCTGCGTCTGGGACATGCAGCCAGTATTCAAGCTTTAATTTTGTTATTCTTCTTCGAAGTTTTAACTTCTCGGAAGCCATCTAGCCATCTTGCTATAAAGCCTAAAACAACAACTTTTTTAAGGCGGAATATCTACAACGAATAAAACTTTTCTTATTCAATTTTCCAAAAATTGGTGAGCAGATTTACCACTTTCTGATTTCGTGTAACATGCTAACATTTTCGGTGCATCGGTGTGTGCATCTGGAAAGTGTGCATCTGAAAGTATTAATAACAATACGGCACAGTGGCCAAATTGGTGCGTCTTTTGGGCTGAATTAATTAGCAACAGGAGGATGTGCCAAAAACATTGCATACTTTCGTGGTGAATTTAGACCGGAAGCACAGTTTGTACTGCAATCATTCGCATCATAGCTCCTAGATGGCTTCCTGAAAATATCACTAATACGCACTGGTGTAATTAGTATTTAAAATTTAATATTTAAAAACTAAAAGTAAAAATTAAGTACATTAAAATATGTATTTAAATTAAATTAAATAGCTATAAATGCATCTCATAGCTCCAGGTAATCATGGCTTTAAAAATCCTAATCTCAGCTTAAGAAAATGCCTATGTCGAGCTTTCCCCTTAATTTACCGACCACAATTACGGTTTAAAAGGCGCATTAATACCGGCTATCAGACAAATTAGCTGTCTAATCATTTGGTAATAATAAATGTAGTCAAGCAGCCGATAAATTCGCAATCTCCTTATGTAAGCCACGGAACACACGCGTTACTCAGCCCCGGGCTTAAGGCGAAGAATAAATTTAAAATTAATTACATTTCCTGGGCACAATCAGTGTAGGATCTGAAACTACTGTATCTTGGCCTCAACGCCTACTGCTGCCACTCACTGTGGCACTTTAAAAGCCAGCTTTGGCAAATCCTTTTCGGGCGTGAAAACTGTAGGCCGTGTTTAAAGTGGCACATCACCTTGTTTCCCAAATGCCACTGTTTCAGGACGAGAGTGGTGTGGGTTGGTGATGGGTGGCTGCTATGCAGCGTCACGTGTTTCCTGTTAAATGCTCTAATGATGGGTATTAGGCCAGACTAAGTGCCACTCATAAGTGCCGCACACGCACCTGACTCCCAGGGCACCTGGCCCTCCTCGACTTGGCTCCCTGGCTCCTCGAATCCTCCCGAATCCGAATGAGAGTCCGCATCCGCAAGCGACTTTGTGACCCGCCTCCGCCTTTGACATCGAAATTTACGCAATATGCGTTTTTTATTTCGCCCACCGTTCTTTCTCTCTCGTCTTTGGGCCGTTGTCAAGGCCCGACTGACGGCATTTTAGCCCGCCTCCTTGCTGGCGAGGATACTAAACGGGACTCGCACAAATCCCCGCCTCGCCCCGCCCCCTGTCTGTCCCAGCTAGTTGAGTGTCCTCGTCGTACATAGTTCACCTGGCGGGGAGGCTCTGCGTACGTGTTTTTGTGCCACTTGCTGTCCTCCAACTCCAGGGATTTTTCCTGCCCAGAGCCGGGCTGATGATATCCTGCCAAAAAACACACCAGCAGGAATTGTGTAAATGTCTATTTTTCATTAGTTTAATATTCTTCAACAGAAACCAGAAGCTCATCTATAAATTATGATCTAAACTGTTTTAAATGTATGGGGCAAGTTTCTTTTTAATATTTAAACCCATTCATAAATAATAACTTGAAATGTTCAACATGATAGAGTAAACATTTATCTTACTTAAAAATTTTTAGATGTTTTTAAAATTCATAACGTGAGCTGAGTGTCTGTGTATAGATTTCCCGTTTCGAAATATTTCTTAACCAAGTCGTGTTTATTTAAGACTAAATACTTATCAAATATTTTCTTTCTTTTTATATAAACATAGAAATATATAATATTAATCAATAAAATATTAATTTCAGGGCCATACATAGTATATTCCTCGCTTGGAAAAATGTTATTTTGCCTGAAAAGTAGCGGTAATGAGGATACATTTTAAATGAAAAACATTTTCCATCGTTTTGTGGCACTCGGAGTTGCTTTATTTTCCTCCTCATTAGGCATTCATACGTTCCACATAATTATTGAATAATAATAGGATCCGAATGAGATACAAGAGCCAGCAACAGTATGAAATTGCACTGCGACTGAGTGCATAAGCCAACAAGGCTTCATAAAACTAAAATATTTACTCAGGAATGTTTATTGTTTTTTATTCTCGACTTTTTCTGCTACACTTTTTTGGTTCATGTAAAGCAAACACTTTGACTTAATTAAAATGGCAAACGCAAACAGAAACTACAACAAGTTGGGCAAACAAAGAGAAAATTGCTTTGATATCTACGACACAAAATGGGCTCACTCTTCGCTGGACAAAATCCCAACGAATATTACAAGAATTTCTGTGATCAGGCTATTAATTTTCTGACTCAAAAGTCAGGAGCAAGAGTTACGCACTGGTGTGCATGCTTGTGACTTTTTCGTGTGCGTGTGTGGAAAATGAAAATGAAAAGTTGCAGTGAAAAATGATTACCAGCAGTGTTGGCTTCGTTCTCGTTGTGGCATTGTCGCCACAATTCGGGCTTCACCTGCATATTCAGAACAAATCAAGTTACAAAATAGGGTTTCTAGGGGAATTATGTAGTACACTTTACTTATATATTATTTTTATTAATTTAATAGCATTTAGAAGTAGACATTTTTAAGAAACTTGTCTATTTTGTAGGGAAGAATATCTGGATTTAAGATATACTTGTGATGTTGGTTTAATTCCTAAATAAACTCAAGATACTTTTAATAATAAACTCACACTCATTTAAACTAAATTTAAAATAATATTAAATATGTTATTTCTTAACGTATACGAACATTTTGTTGTAATTAACTACCATTACGTCTATATAACTTCTCCTATCTAATCTTGCCAAAACCAAACACACAGCTAATACTTTCAACTTTTAAGGGTATTTCTTGCCTAACAACTTCATTTTCCTGAACTTTATGAGAATCCTGAAATTTGGTCGGTTTTAAGTGAACAAGGCAGAGCCGACTCTCTAATTAGTGATGTGAAAATGTTTTGTCCATAACTGCCAGTTGACCGATTGTGTAATCCGAGGCGACGGCCGCCCATTAAATTTTATCCGGGAATTTCCTTGCTTCCTGCAGAGCCGAGTGGCCCCGAGGCCGAAGCCGGGCTAGCAAACAAGGCCTAATAATTAACCAATTACCTGGCCTCACTTCAAAGCTGCTGGCCGGGCCTCGGGTAACACACTTCCTACACTCGCACACAACCTCACCCAAAATAGGCAACCTTTCGGCCCTTTTCGACCCGGGTCCTGGACTTATTCGAGTTGCCTGTTGCTGCTGCCGCAACTTCTGCTGGTTGGGCATCTGACCAGAGGCCACAAAACTTTCATCTCCAGCTGCGGACAGATGGAGGAGAATCGGATGGGCAGGAATTGCTTATTCATAGCTCACTGACACACAAATGAGCGGCCATTAACGAGCTGCCTGATGGAAGCCCCGAGTCCTGAGTTGCTAGGAAGTGAGACGGGGTCTGGGCCAAGCTGGAAATAGTAGAAGGCGAGACCCTGCAGTGGACAGCAAGGATTAACCCGGATCAAATGTTGCCGAAAGAGTAGCAGATGAGATAAGCTTGAGTTACTTTGCCGCTTGAACGGGTCTTAAAATGTTAAAAAACGAGCTGCCATTTGAATGAAGAATGGTTATACATTTGTAATATTGTTAAGGAAATGTTAAAATGAATAAAAACCCTTAAAATATCCAGAGATACATTCCCAACATTGAGTTCAGACACAACTCTTTTACAGCCATCGTGTCGTCTTTAACTCATGCACAAGTAATATTAAAACTGAAACAAATTGGGCTCATAAATTTGAAAGCCTACAAAACGTTGACAAAAGTAGACATTTCGTTTTAATTTTATTTTTAGCACTCAATTAGCGGGGGACATTGATTAAGGGCGGAGAGCGGGAAGAAGAGAGGAAGTGCCTGGCTGTCAGAACCCCCATGCGAAACGGAACATCCTTCGGTTAAGGACGCCACCTCGACGACCGTTAAGCGCGGCACTTGACAGGCGACCGTCTGTGTGAAAGTATCCCGTATCCTGGCATCCTTTGTTTTTATGCTCGCCGCTCCAAAGGACAGAGCGTGTATGAAATGCTCACCAGAGAGGGAGGAGAAAAGGACATCAAAAATGGAATATTATGCATACGCAGCGTGTGGTGGATGAATTTTTCTTGCCATTTACGAGCTCCACTCAAATGGCCTGCAGTGATTTCAGCCTTCGCACACACATACACTTTGTGTTATCTGTCAGAGTGCGTTGTAATGCAGAAATTAAATTTATAAATATGCATAATAATTTTTAATAACATTTCCCATGGCGAGACTGTCACTTGCAGCAGCATCCAGGCAGGCAGGCAGGCAGGTAGGAAAATCGACTGCCCGGAGGGCAATTTGAATTTTCCCAGGTTAAGGGATGGAATTTCGTCTGGAATTGCATCGTCAAAAGATAATCTTAAAGGTAATCCGGCTTAAGCTCACCCGGAGATGTTTTGGAGACGTTTTATCAAACGAGGGAGTAAAATTATTTGCTTAAAAATGCGGTATGTTTATAAAATTTAAAGTGTATTTGCTTTGTAATTCTATTATTTATAAAAATCCTTAGTGCACTGCAAACATACTGAAGTATGCAAATTTTTCTCTAATGTAGATGAAGTCATTACCCATTATATGCTCGCTTATGAAACATTGCCCATCACTGGCATCACTTTAACCCAAAACACATGTATAAAACCCACCGAGAACACACTCCATCTGTGCTGCTTGTCCCCACTTGATGGTTTTGTTATTCCTGCTCGTTTGGCCCTCACGAAAACACAAATGTCCTTCCGGGCGGGCACTCAAACCGATTGTAGCCGCTTGTTGCTCGGCTTGTTGCTCCCGAAACCAGATTCCTGATTTCCGATTTGTTGTCGCCCGTCGTCCTCACAATTTAATATGCAATAAGCGGGCTGTCACAGGCAGCTCCAGCCAAAGCCCAAGCTCAATCTCAAGTCCAAGCCCTTCTTTCCAAGGCCCTGGGGACTTCTGCTCCCAAAATAAACATGCGGAAAATGTTGGTACGGGCTTATCATTCTGGGACAGATGTTCGAATGTAATTGAGATTGTCACGACTCGGAGATGCCGGCGTGTGCAGCGAAAAGTGCAAAGATTTTAATTGAATTTCGCACAATTGATTTCATAATTTACAAAAAAAAAAAAGATGAAGGAAAGGAAAAGGACACGATAGCGACAGTGGAAGCAAAAGCGAAACCTGCAAAATTGATCAGCGAAGAGTGAGTGTGGAAAAGTGACGAGCTGGTCATTATCCGGGTCCGCCCCTCCGTCCGTTGTCTCCGGTCAAAGTAATTTAACTTGAGTGAGCACTTAATGCTGCTCCTCTTGCGGAAGGTTTTCCCGAACCCATTCCGCTGCCCATTTCCATTGGGCTGAGTTAACGCGCAAGTGCATTAATTAAGCTCTAAAGGCGTCCATGGCAACCGGAGGAGGATGCGGGCCGAACATGAATATAAAACCCTGCTAAATGGCTGCAATGATTTTCATATCGAAAGGCTTCGCTGAGCAGCTGCCTCCATTGAGCATAAATTCAGCTAATTGGTGGCTCACACATAAAGGCCGTTTTATTGACACTAAACATGGTCCAAAGGCAGTTCTTGTTTGATAACACTGTCTGATATATTCTGGATATTTACGGAGTTGATTGATTTATTAATAAATACAATTAATCTTCGGTAACCTTAAATCGTTAACATTAAATTTTGCGTGCTATGTTTTGAGGCTATTTACCGATTAATAATTATGTGATCAGAGGTAATTAAAATGCTGATAATCATTTTCTGCACCATTTATAATATTTGTTGCCCTTTTTAATCCTCTTATTTTTGCTGCATTTTGATGCATGATTGAGCAGTTAATATCCATACAAAAATGCCTTAATTATGCGGAACTTGATTTCAGGGAAATAACTTACTTGTTCCTTTATTTGCATATTTTTTCGCATCACTTGAAATCTTTAAAAGGTTAAGTTCAAAGCTATAGTTTTAACTTTATACATTTAATATTGATTTAAAATTGTAAATAAAGATCCTTAAAAATTGATGAAATGTGAATATTTTAAGCGAGCGCCAATTCATGGCAATCTTTTAACGATTTTAAATCTCTAAAGCCTCTTAGCTTTATTTTCCCCTTTATTTTGTGTAGGTGGTTGAAAATCCATTTTGATTCTGTTCAAAACTACAATTTTATTTCGAGAAATTTATAAAAACATCAACAACTTTTAAAAGGGAAAACATGAGCAAATCGCTGGCAAACTGAGAAATTTAAAATCTGTATCGCCTGACAGCGCGGTAATGGTATCCATCGCTGGTCAGCACGGCGCTCTCGCCTCCGGCTGGCCCCTCCACGATCACCTCCTCTCCTCCGGAGACCGGCGGCAGGTACTCCCTGGCAGCCTCACGCAGCTCGGCGGGCATCTCGGCCGGCTGCTGGTAGTGGTAGCCGTCCTGGAGCAGCTGCCCCGAAACGGTGGGCACATCCACCACACGGACATCGGCCTCCTCTTCCTGGGGAGCAGCTTCGGTGGTCTCCTCGGCAGCCGGGGGAGCAGCTTCGGTGGGCGGCAGGTATTCCCTGTTCACCTTGGGCTCGGCAGCAGACACCACCTCCTCGGTGTCATCGGCTGCTGGAGCCTCGGGGGCAGCTTGTACCTCCTGGGCAGGGGGCAGGTAAGCCTTGCTGGGCGGCAGGTACTGCCTGGCGGGCTGCAGATGGGAGACATCACGGCGGTTGCGATGGCGCAGCTTCAGGCGGCGCACCGTGCGGTACTCGTAGCCCTCATCGCCCAGGACAGTGCCCTCGGGATCGGCCTCGATGGCAGCAGGATCGGCCTGAACCTCGGGCTCGGCCTCCACCGGCTCAGCAGCGTTCAGGAGGGCAGCCTCGGTCGAGGGGGGTAGGTACTCCACGGCAGCGGGATCCACCAGTTCGGAGACATCGCGGCGCAGGCGGGACTCGAATTGGGGAGCAGCCAAAGCCACGCTGGCCACAGCGGAGAGGGTAAGGACACCACCAAGCGAGAAGATTTTCTGTAAGAGTAGAATTGTATTTAAGATTGCTTTACCCTTAAATATCCGTTTTGGTATTTATTGAGTTGATGCTTAAATTTGCCGAGAAAAGGAAGCCAAGTCCTTGAGGACTCACCATTTTTCAAGTTTTGTTTTTTGGGGATTTGCGGTTTGCGTCTTGCAATTGAAAGTTGCCTGAGCTGATTGATGGTTTGCCAACAGCCAGTTGCTCAATTTATAGCCAAAAAAACCAGTACGGCCATAATTAGAGAAACAAAAAAAATATATACATATAACCGAAGAAGGCAGAAACAAATGAAGCCACTCGAAAGCAGAGTGCTCTTCTTAGGGGCTTCGCCTTGCTTCAGTTTCGCTTCGGACAATGTCAAGTGGTTCAGCTTTTGGCCCTCGTCCGACGGCTTGACCTTTCTGCTCCGCATTTTTACTTTGCTTATTTTTATAAAAAAATCGTTTTGTTGTTGTTGTTATGTCCAGTGCTAAATATATATTTTTGAGGTGTTAATTTGCTGTCCCGTCCAAGCGTACGGAAGTACTCTTCAAGGGCTCTTCAGAATCGCTCAGTTAGGGTTCTGGCCCGTTTCGCTTCTTTTTCGTTTTCCACAGCTAATTTATCGGTTCAGTTTCCAGTGCGTGCGTATGAATAATTAACATAATTTAAATACGCATTACATGAAGCATAAACCCCGGCCGTAACTGTCGGAGCCAATGAAATTGTCATCAGAACTTGTTGCGGAAATTATTTATTGATTGCATTTTCCCCCCGATTGTTTGGCCTTTGTTAACCAAACAGTGAGGGTCATTAAATAGTCATAAACATAATTGCAAATATTACATTCTCCAAATTCAATTCGAATTGCGGTTTCCAGGGCGACATAAAGTGTGAGTATTATATAAATACTCTTGAAAATGAAAAAAGATATTATTATTAATACAACCTTATATCGATGGAGAGCATGTTCCAGTTAATCGCAGAATTCACGTTTAAGGACCCCATATGTACTTCCTTTTCGCTTAACCTTTGCTCCACCAAATGAATTTACCCTGCTTAGCTTTGCGTTTAATTTTTCTGGTGGCATTTAATGAATTGTTAATGAACGAGCGAACCCGCGTATAAATGCGGGGAATCGGATCCCTTCTGGGCCGATAAGCCCCACATCCTTGTTCGAGGAACTCCCTGCTGCCGCCGCACATATAAATAATTCCAGGTTGACGGCCTAAAAGGCGGCAACCATTTCCGCTGGCTCTTTAAGTTTCCCGCCTCGCAGTCTGGCGCAACGCAATAATTCTCCCCCATTACCATTTCCTCCCAACTTGTTGCTTAGCCAAGTTTAAAGTGTCGGGAGAGGCGTCTTGCTCCCAGCTTCTTTGCATAAAAGCCACTCATGTATAATATTTTATGTTTGCAGTGACGGTGGTGGGGCACGGCAGTCGTCGTGTAAGGGGAATAATTTATAGCGAGAGCCGGCAAAAAGAACAGGCAGATGGCATATAGGGTATGTTAAGCCATAAATTGTGCTGGGCTCATTGATTCCAATGTGTGTGTGTGTGGGACTTCTGATTTCGTTTTTATGCGAATGTGAAACTTTTGCTATGTCTATTTGCTGTCGGAATGCTGGGCTTCCTTGTCTGTTTGTTTCACAGTCAATTTGCATGTTGGGTCAGTGAAACGAACCATTGAAGAATCCGGGCAGTAGGGATGGCATTTGAAGGGATATAATGCTAACCAAAAGCTCTAAGGATGCTTAATACAAGGGATATTTAGCTTTAATTTTGTAGAAACATTAACGTTAGTTTAGTTGCTAAAACCGATGATTTAAAGATAACGTTTATGAAAACGTATATATGTATATTATATTATATTTAAATTTCTATACTAGTTATTTATTTTATCAAAAGAAAACTCTCATTTTACTTCCTAAAGACCAGCTCAAAGCCCCTCTCAGCTCCCATTAGCAGTTAAAGCTGCTGTAAGGACCTGCACCTGAAAGGAAACGCTGCTTGTAAACCTTGCAAAGGAGCAGAAAAAGGGGTTGAAAGACTCACCGCCCGCGGCTGCCTTGGCTGCCTTGGCTGCCAAGTCGAGAATGTTTGCCTAGGCTCTCGAAAAGGACAACCACCCCAGTCGAAAATAGAGAACACTTGAGTGGCAGCCGAAGGAGTGGAAGTCGAGGAGCTCCTCTTTAGTTTATGCAAATTTAGGGACTTGTAGGCGCCGCCGGCAACCGCTCTTGCCTGGCATTTATTAAGTTAAAATATTTATAAAATTTAAATAGGAACAGCACGGGAGAAAAAACCGAGGCGGCGCAAAAAAAAGGGTTCGAGGACCGTCAAGCCTATCGATTTACAAATTTAAATTACTTTCCTTTCTTCTCGCCTGTTTCTTTTGGTTTTTTACTTTCCTTTTTTTTGGCTTCGTAGGGCGGATGCTTGCAAATCTCGACATGGAAATCCTTTTTGTTAACAAATTTTCCTGCATGTTGCCAGCCAACCAGGATCGGGTTTCGTCTCCCGCAAGGACAAGCATTTGCAATCATTTAATTTTGCATTTGCGTTGACGTTGCTTCAATTAATTGGACTATAAATCCAAGTCAGTCACTCTCTGGATTGTGACAATATAATTGAAATCTAAGGTCGGGTGATCACTTAGAACTTGGTCATTGATAAGGTTGGCCCCCTGGCCTCCTTGGCTGATGGATTCTGGGCAAAAATTTGTTGTTATTGACAACAGCTTGCGGCAGGTAATTAAGTCACCGTTCCATGTAACATGTCCTGTTTGCGGTCTAGTGACAGGCAGGATGTATGGATGATGTCCCCGCTTTCGGCTGTCAGAGTTGCTGAAAAATTGATGAGCCGCCGCTGGTGGATACGTGTACCATTGAGAATCGGTGGGAGGGTGAATTTGATGTGCTTCGAGAGCTCATGTAATGATAAATCCGCCAGCAATCAGCGCGGAAGGACAAATCAGACAAGAGCCAATGTTCAGAGAAGACCTTAATAAATATAAACGCTGTTTCTACATATTTTATTAGCTCAAATTTATTATTTATGAACTAGGAATAAACATTTCAATATGTGGGCAGATTTCCTCTATCCTTACTCAACCAAATATGTGTGTGTATTTATTTATTCCTGTCCCATTGTCGCTCTAAATTCAGGGATGTGCTGACCGCAAAGCTTCATCAATCATTCGCCCCGTGTGTCCCCAGTGCATTTCGGTTCGCATTAACTTATAGTTTTCCCATCCCCATCCATCTGCTCATCGCCTTCAACCGGAAAACCCAAGCAAACCTCCGAAAAATGGTACGCATAAATATTTATAAACTCCAGACGGGGAATGTGAAGCAAACGAGCCAAAAATCGATGGCAAAGCAAACGTTTTTATTAGGCAACCCCCCCACAGACACTCACAGCTCTCTCACTCACACACAGATAGATACTTTTTGGAGGTGTTCTTTGGCTTGTGAATTTTTAAAATTCAATTTAAATTTATGTAGCCAGAAATTGCGTGCTAAGAAAAATGTTGGGTGACTTGCGACTAGGGGCCATCGAAATGTTGACAAAAAAAAAGAACGAAACTGAAAATCGAAGCTTTGGCAATTAGATAAAAGCGGCAAAGTGGCCCGGCACTAAGCAATTTTCCCCAGGTATTTATAGCAGGAAGCGAGAGTCCATCCCTCGAGGCTTATTTTCTTATTCCACCAGCCACCGCGAGTAAATAAATAAAAATGCCAAAAGTATAGCGCGGCTCGAAAGGTTAAACTCCAATTAGCTGTGCACTGGATCGCGCTAATTAACTGGGCGAGCTCAGAAAAAAAAACAACAAAAAAGGGTTAGGAACGGAATTTATTGTTTCGCTGTTCAACGTTGCGTATGCGTAATGCCAAAGATTCTTGGGCGAGTTCGTTGACTTGAAGCTTGATGTCTGACGTTTAACAAAGCTACCTGCCTGCCTGCCAGCCTGGCTGACTTCTTGCTCCTATTCATATTTCGTTAAAAATCAACCAAGGACTCGGGCTCTGGGAAACGATGAGCTGACGGGGAGGGCACTGCACCTGCGGCTTTGTTAATTTCCCCAGACACCTTGCAACCGAAAAGCGTCTGCCCCGTCTTCGTCCTCTTGCAGCTTTTCCAAAGAAATGAAAATGAAAACAAATAAGTCTAAAGTCCAATGGGGATGGGGACAGGGACAGGGACACCTTGGAAATGAAATTGAAGAAGGGGCGTACATAGGTCAACAAACAGCAACAATTTGATTTTGTTTGCCTTGCCCTCCACAGGTTTGTTTGTTTGTCGATCTGTTTGTTTGTTTGTGCGGGTCCTGGCAAAAATTTTAGGGGAAGCACACGGTTACAATGTTATAAAATTCTACAATGTTTACAATGATTAAAGATTAGAAAAAAATAACAGAAAAAAAGAAAGGAATATAAGCCCTACCAGTGAAGTTTATTTGAATATAAAATTAGTGTATGTCTTTAATATGTAATATTATATTTTACTAAAGACTAAACCAAAGGAAATGTATTTCTCATTACCCATCTCACTTTTCCAGTGTAAAGTCTAAATGTCGGAGCCATATTTCTCTTTTGCTTTTAAAATAAACAATTTAGGGGAAACTGCAGCTGCAGCATTCCGGTGAGTTCATTGAACAGGACTCACAGCACAAACAGACGCTTGGCCAGGATAATGACTTTGTTTCAATTAGAATGTGACTGCGAATGCGACTGCGAATGCGAACAGGGATCCCGATCCCCCGGGGGGCTTAGATGGCCGGATTTATATTTTTTTAATTAGGTTTTCTGGCCAGCAGACGCACACTTCCCATTTCATTTCAATTTACTTTTAATTATTTGCCCATTTGTTTTCACTCCCACTTCGCACACTTTTATTCTGTGCTTTTTAATATGAAATAATTGTTCGTTCGACTACAGCAGAAATAACCAGGGCAAACATTGCCAACAATTGGCGTGTCGTTTAAACGACGTTCAATTTGATTGCCCCGACAGGGCAGGACATCGATACGGATACGGCCAGGGGTGAGAGTTGCAGGTGAAACACATTGAATCGACCAGGTCCTTTGCCGCTCTCTGCGTGTTCGCTCCTTTGTTTGTGGAAATTGTTGAGCGGCAGATTCGTTTCAATTAAATTTGTAGCCATCAGTTGTCGACTTAATTAGTTGGCATAACCTTTGACTTGTGCAGCTTACAGACTGTTTAACGTGGCAACGGAAGGAAAGTTCAGAAATTGTAGGGGAAAAAGGTTTGAATACATAACAGGTGCCTTATTTAGAAATTATTGAGAGTAAAATTTAACCAACGTAAGAGGATTTTTTCTTTAAATAAGTATGAGTACATAAACATTAAAGATTGTTTTGAATATTTCATATTTGTTATTAAGTTTTTAGAGAGTACATTTCCAGCTCTGTGATTTTAAAGCCATAAATATTTCAAATAACTTCATTTTATAATATTTTCTTTACGTCAGGAGTGCCATAACCAATGTAAGTATGTGCTTATTTATGAATTTGTAATGCCTGTTGAAGTCAATCTTATGTATTCGTGTGCCCCAGGAATCTGTTACTTCATTATTCAGTGTTTTCTTTTTGTAAGTATTTGCTTTTTCAGAGCAATCGAAGATAGGGTGCCATAAGGTTTACAAGAAGATAAATCCAATAAAATTGAAAAAATACAAAGTACAATCGTCATCACCGTTAGATCACCCGCCGGGTCCTGGTTATCCAACACGAAGAGCTTGTTTATGTAAGGTGTCGGGGGCGTGGACATGGAAGGGGACAGCAGGACTGGACAGGACAGGTTACCTCCTGATGCCACTTGCCGATTATCTTGTTCCAGCAATTTGCCACATTCCTACGATGCGCTTTGTCGCCGTAAATTGAGCTTAATTGGAAATTACACACCAATTGCCGCTTGTAAGAGCCGCACAAAGTGCGGCCAAGGACGCGGACGGAGAGCGCACTTTCATATGCATTACATAAACTGATTCTGTTCGAGCACGGCCACTTTGGGTCGAGTTAATATAATTAGTTTCGGCGTAAAATTGTAGGCGTCAACCGCGAAAGACGTTCTCACACAAACAGAAACAAACTTTAAACCGCATACACACTCTCAAGAGGCTCAAAACAGGAGAAGGACATCATTGCAGGGCCCACAAAGGAGTGAAAATCCCTCGGCCAAGGGCTGACAATCCCGGGGTATTAAAGTTTTCCACTTGCCACTCATTATGACACACACCGGCTGCCGCATATCCCTCGCCCGCTCCGTTTCCACTGGAAAATTCAGTCATCCCGCCCACGTAATGTGTCAATGGAGAGCAGCAGCCCCGAAGCCGCAGGAGATTTCCGTTCAATATTTGTACAATTTCCTATGTTTGCGCAATAGAATTTGCTGTTAACATGCCACTTTTTTGCTGGCCATGGGTGGTTTCAAACATGGCAAAAAAAATAAGAAGAACTTTGCATGTTTTTGTTGCTCAATATTTACGGCATGTAATTGAGAGATGGGAGGATAGATTGAAGGAGCCCGGATTTTGATTACATGTCATTCCGCTTTAATTTCTTTCCCGTTGCTGGCGAATTTTCCAGCGAAAATGCTGCTCAGCTAAGTGTGAAATTATGAAAATTTTCGGTAACACTGCAGGTGTGCGTGTGTGTCCGTGTGTTGTTTTTTAATTACCTTCAAAGCAAATTGCGTATACGCCGCATTAGATGCCGGCAAGTGGCTCTAATGCTATGCTTACTCTAGGGATCGCAATGCGTCATCTATTTTGATAAGGTGTCTGCTTGGAAACAGTCCTCCTGTTTGTTAATTTCGGCCAAAACCGAAGAATATTGAAAAATCTTTAAAGGATATAAGCAGTATCTCTCACTAATACCCCATACCCCCAAAAAACGATTAAATTATAAAATTCTTCAGCAAAATCCAACCTGTATGTCTCCACAATACAGCATTTTAAGGACTTTCAACTAACCAACTTGTACCCAATGGCCCAAAGGCCTTTCGTCCTTTTTTCGCGGCCTGGTAATGAAGGCACAAAAGTGCATTCAACTGAGCGTGAAGGCGACGACAGAAACAATGGCCAGGAGACAGGGAATAGAAAACGGAAGACGAATCCTCGGAGAAGGGACAAGGGGTGGTAGTCGCGAGATTCCTTTGGGCCATAACATGACAAGACGCCCCCGCGAAAAGGGGTTGATGAAACTTTTTGAAGTTGCCACAAAATTGCGTTAACTTTTTAGTAAGTCACTTGATTATTTGGTCGTCGTTGTCGCCTCGCTCCATTTGGGTCCGACGAACTCGTAAAGACTCCTTGAAGGAGGTGAAAATTGCTTCAATGAAGTTGCCTTCTCGTCGCCTTGTCTCTGGTTCCTCAATGTCCCCGAGAAAAGGGTACCCGCTTGACCCTGGCTTGGCTTGATTTGGGTCCAGGAGTCCCGGGGGTCCTGGTGGAAGCTGCTGGAAGTCGGCGACATTTAGCGCATAATTGAGACAATTAAATTCGCTTTGACAGTGCGACCCAAAAGAGTCCGAGAGAATCGAGGCAAATCATCAGCAAAGCCGGAATGAAATGTAATAAATAAACCGAGCGGGAAAATAGGGGAAAAAGGGGGAAGATAAGGCTGTCTGGCACAACACTTTGCCAAAAGGAATTCAAAATTAATTGAGTTTCAGTCGGGGTCAGTTCAACGCCAAGCGCTGAAGACTCACAATTAACACATTTATCTTGACAATTCTGGGCCATTTGACTTAATCTAAAGAGCTTTACTTGTTAAAGTTGTAATATAATTTTAAATTTCTTCAAGAGGAAGGTGGTTAAAATATTTAACACATTTCTGTAATTTATTTTAACAGTTTAAAGACTTTGTAGTATTTATACTGGAAATGTATTACATCTGTAGAGAGGTTAAACAAATTTAACTCAACCTAGTAAATTCTTGTATATATTTGTACTTTAAAATTCCCTTGGATTATTTATTTCTACTCTGTTCCTAATATTTTTGTCACAGTGCACTTCCGCATAAAAAGGGTTGACAGAGGCCAACCTGTAAATTGTAATTAAATTTTTCCCTGTGGTCATAAAAGGCTGTTCCTTTTTTTCCGGGTCACACCTTCTGGAATTGCTTTTCCCCTGGCTAGGATTTGATGTTCCTGCTGCAGAGCCTGTTGCATAAGTGATGTCCTCCCGGCCGAGGCGTCGCCTACTTAGTATGCATTGCATTTCCCAAGCCGATTGGGCGACTCCCTTGCGATCCTGCCAAACTGCAAAGCTAAGGCGACAGGCGACGGGCTCCAACTGATTTTATTATGCGGCAAGTGATACTCGAGGAGTCCAGGACCTGCCAAGACCTCCTGCCGCACATCCTGCGATTGGTATCCGTATCTTTTGCCGTACGGAGGCGCGTAATTGGAGCGTAATGTGTTAAGTTGACGAGCACGTGAATTGCTTTTAATTTGTTGCCTTGCCTCCTTGCTCGTCTTTCCAACTGCGAATCCTCTTCCGCAGCTTCTCTCCTTACACATCTGTTGCATATTTCATAGCGTGATTAGATTTTCTTCAGTTTTTTATAGACTACACCCCACCTCCTCCTCGCGGCTTATATGTGCTGCGTAGTTCACAAGTTTTGCATGCAAATGTCACTAAGACTAGCAGAAGGCAAACATCAATCAAACTTCGGGTCTGAGAAAGGGGGAGGCAAAGGGCAATTGACTTGCCCAAGAGTTACTCGAAAGCTGCAATCTTAAGGGATACGAGAGGTCAGAGACCTGGGACTTGAGTTAATGAAATATAAAGATCCTTTAAGCTCCTTTGCTTTTTTGCAAGGAATTAGGAGTCAGACTGCAGTTCTTATTGTTTCAATAATATTAATTTAAAATTTAAATTAATGTCTCTGCTTATCAAATTAAAAATGGTCCTGTTTCCTATCCTAAGTGATCCATTAAAAAACTAGTTTTACAAAAAATACATATCCATCTCGAAGAGCTTTATTTTTAGCATCGAAAACTCTTCTTTCCCGAGGCGATAATCTGTTCTAAATCTCTCATTGTTCGCTTCCACTCTTCATGGCCCGGTCGATTGGACCTTTACCAGAATTTGAATAGTTTTTCCCTCTTGGTTTGCCCCATTTTTTTTTTTTCTCCTGTATTGTCAGGGATTTTTTTATTCTGCTGCTGTTTTTGGTTGCTTACCATCGAACCCCCCGAGTGGCAGGCGCTTGAACAAATATTCGCTTTTCCATTTACCCCCGTTACCACTTTCAATTGCCAACAACTACTGCAGCAGCAACAGCACTGAAGCACACTGAATTGCATGAACTTTTTAGACCATTTCTGCAGTAAAATCTAATCGCAGTTTCGCCTGCAAACAGACCGAGAGGTATTGAACCGCGCGCGCGGTTGCAGTTCAGTTAAAATTCCTAACTAAATATTTAGCTTTTCTATTACGCAAACAGGTGGCACGGTGGAAAACCCATCAGAATTCTCGCTCTGGGAATGTGGGGAAATTTTTCAATTTGTACTAATCCTCGCCATGCGTAGCCAGCCAAAAAAAAAAATCACATTGAATTGAGGGGGAGGGGGTTGATTCTGGACTGGTCGTAATGGCGGATCAAAAAAATGTCTGCCACTTTTACTCTTACTTTTTTTCCGTTTGTTTGCTCGCCGCATTGAAGGAAAAAAGAAGAGAGTATTGGGTTTCTTTTTTCTGGAATGAAATATGGAGCCACAAGAGTCCACACCTATCCATAAAAAAATGTTTGTAAAGGCATACATATCTGTTTGCATATTTGATCTTACTTTTGTGGGCTAAGGGTATAGTAAAGTTGTCTAAAAATTCTGAAAGATTTTTAAGGCATTGTTGATTAGTTTTTATAATCATCTTTATTGATTTTATGCTATTTTAAAACCGAGTTAAAATTAACTCAGGGGTTTGGCTTCCTGCCTGCTATGATAAATAAACAGTATAAATAAATGCAGCACCTGAAAATATTTATTAATAACTTATTTATTGCTGTGAAGCTGTTTTTAAAAGTTTGCTAACTAATTAACTGCTGTATTAGCACTCTGAATATCTATTCTGTTTGAATATGTGTCAAAATAATCACTATTCGCGCCTCTTTGCTAAATTGAATCCAACTTTATATTTAAAGGGTATTTCTGGCATTGTGATTTGTTTTTTGTGAAAAACATATCCTTTTGTGTTGTTTTCCCTTTCGACTGCTGCCGAGTGATAGACTAATATTTTTATTGGTAAATGGATTTGTGACAGCTTCGCTTGGTTTATGGCATTTGATTGAATATATTCCCAGCTTTTACTCTTTGCATAGGGCTTTCATTCATTCTTTCTCTTTGCGTTTTCAGTCCGATTTCGATTTCGATTTGGAGTTTCGTTTTCAATTTCATCTTAAGCGGGCTTAGACAGTTGAAGAGCGCTCGGTTCGGGGTTTTTAACCCACTCTTTATGTTTCATTCAGCCGGTCAAGTGCGATAAGTCGGTTAATTGGTGTTGGATGATGCAGCAACAAATTACATCGCCCCATTGCGTGACTTCTTCGACACCATTCTGATCGAAGAGGTATTAGGGTATAGGTTCAGGTATTTTTCAGCAGCGTCATTGCCGACCTGCAGTTGGTGTAATTGTTACAATGCCCCAAGACACTTGACATTGGGGCCCTAAATCGGCGACATTGAAACCTAAGCGAAGGCCCCCTGAAAAAATAGTTATATTTATAGGAAAAAGACC
Organism: Drosophila seguyi; assembly: GCA_008042675.1. NCBI lineage: Eukaryota > Metazoa > Arthropoda > Insecta > Diptera > Drosophilidae > Drosophila > Drosophila seguyi. The sequence continues at coordinate 154,312 of VNJU01008147.1, forward strand.
AGCTACGATTGTGTTTGCAGAATGGCGGAAGGGAATGAGGCACTGGCATGCCATGGGTTGGGGTAATCTCTAACGAAAATATTGACAGATTCTTCGGCAATCAAATAGTGCAGAGCAAATAGGTAAACACACACGAGTCGGTTTCAGTTTCTCGGATCGCCAATTTCCAATCTCCGATCTCCGATCACCGATCTCCGGGTCTCTTCACCGATCAATGACCATTGCCAGGGCCCAAAAAAGCCGGCGTCGAACACGTTTGAAGATGCCAGGCCCAAAAGGTGTTTCGTCAAATGTGTTAATGCGGTTCGATTGCGTTCGATTGGCCATCGAACTTCTTTTAGTGGTCCCGCTAATTTTTTGTATAAATAGTTAAATCGATTTCAACAGCAGCAGCAAAACCCAACCGCAGCTCCAACAGATTGAGCAGGTCAGAACCAGATCGCAGAGCAAGTGAAGCGAACGTTTTAGCTACAAGAAATATGGTAAGTCGGGATGTTGCCAAAAATATACTATATATTTGTGTCAATCTGGTGATATTTTGGCAATATTAGAGTGATCTTGACATATTTATATTTAGAAATCAATACTTCTTTATCTCCTTCCATATTCCAGCAAGGATTCCACGTGCTGTGTCTGCTGCTAGCCATCTTTGGCCTGGCCAGCTGCCGCTTTGTGGTACGTCGTGATGTGAGCCACCTGCCATTGGAGTACTTGCCTCCAGTGGTGCTGCCACCTGTCCCGAGTCGCGATTACTTGCCACCAGTGGAGCAGCATGCGGCCACGCTGAACCATGTGCTCCAGCCACCCCGTGATTACCTGCCTCCATCGCCAAACAATGAGTACCTGCCACCCGTCGCTGAGGAGGAGACTACCACAGAGGTGATAATTCCCGAGGAAACCACCACGCTGGAGCCGACCACAGAGGCAGCCACAGAGCCACAGCCGGAAGTGGAGGTTATCACAGAGCCCGAGGAGGATGTGGTGCCCAAGACTCTGGAGCATGTGGAGGAGGCGCCCAAAGAGGAGAAGGAAGTGGAGTCTGCCATTCTTTTGGACGATGGCTATCACTACCGCACGCCCTCGGTGGTGCCTGATTTGCTGCCAGTGAAGGAGTATCTCCCGCCTCTGGATGGGAATGCTGTCGTTGAGGAGCTGCCCAATGGCGAAGAGGACTCTTCAGCCCTGTTGGATGATGGCTATCACTACCGCTCTGTGAAGCGACTCCGCTTCTAGTCCAAACCCACTGCTGAGTCACTCCTCCTAATAATATTCCACTACGAATTTCTGTTTCTGTTCTGTGCGACAATTGTTGTTTAATTTTACAAAATACATAGACAAATACTTTTCCGACATCGATGGTGGTTTTCACACGCAATGGGAAAGGGAAAGAGCAAGGACAGGTTTGGGGGAAGTCGACTGGGAAGGTACTACTTGGTAATTGAATATTATTATTATAAAATAATATTAGAAAATTATTAACTATAAGCCTAATAAAAGGGAAAATGGAGATACATCTTTGGTAATAATATAAATATAAATAATATTATTTGTATTACTTTTATTTGTATTGCTTTAAATAGTTTGAATTCATACAAATTTATTTATAAATTATCATAGTCTTAAAGGCGTTAAAATCTATTTTCCTAACTTAAAAAATCCCAAAGTAAACTAGTCTCGAATATACCCCTTTAATCCCCCTGCTACCCTTTAACAAGTCGATTGCTGCCGTGAACATTTCATTTATATTGATGACAGGAAATTAGAAAAATGTTTTCACAAAGAGCACGGAACGACGTCGGGAACTCTTCTCGGGAAGACACTGTCTTCGTCGTCCTTGCAGCTCCTGTACCCTCCTTCGCCTCCTTCCCCCCTCTCAATTGATTTGTTGCCGCCCGTGGCCGGGTTTTATTGTTTTCTTTACGTGTTGGCGCTCGGCATACATTTTCATTAACCAATCTCGAGAAAGTTTTCCGCAACTTCGCCCGCTGACAAGTTCACGCCAGTTCAATAATTCAGCAATTTTCCAATTGGCCGTATAAATATTTGAAAAGTTTTAAATGTTATTTCTGTTCGGTTACGGCGGAGGGTGTTTGTGTTGAGCCTAAATATAAATGGGATTTTTATGTTTTTGGCGGTGTCGAGATGGGTTGTTCCCGTCGATGTTGAATTACTTATGAATAATTCAGCAACAGAAGGGAGAGAAAAAAAAACGGTGCGTTGGGAGAAGAAAAATCAAGTCGAAGCAACAAGTGTCTGGCATTTTCTACATTCTTTCCGCTTTTCCCATTTTCCGCTGCGCAAGATATCAAAAACAAATAAAAAATCTAACCCCGAAGAAGCTTTAAGTGCATTGCACTCTTTCTCATTTTTGTTTTCCGTTTATTTTCGGAGGGGGGAGACGGGCATAAACCTCAAATAAATCGGGGCCAAAACAAACACCTGTAAACAGTCTCTGATTGAAAGCCAAATCCCATTTTTCGTTAAGCGTTGAACGCGGGAAAAGCTTGCGGAAAATGTAGGAAAAGCCTGCCGAAGCTTTGGCCATTCCATATTTGACGAAGCGGCTACGGGGAAAATCGTATAAAAGCCGACCGCCGAGGAAAATTCGAGCCAGTTGCGGGTTAAATATTGCCGAATGCGAACGGAGCGGAAAAGCGGAAAATGCGGCCGGACTAAAGAAGTCACAGTGCGAGCGAGTGAGACACAGATAGACGGCCGAGCAACAGTGAAAAGCGTTTGAAGGGCCATAGATACAAGATAATGTCCCATGGAGGAGGAATCCGCTGCCTCTCCCGGCGATATGTGAAAATCAACCAGTGAATCCCAAAGTGAAAGTGTGCTAAAGGTGAGGGAGCGGAGCAGCAGATGTGACAATGGATAAACATAAGCAACCATTGATAACAATGAAAATCTAGATCAAAATTGATAAGATGGGTAAAATGACAAAAAGGATCAAGAACAGTCGAAATAGTATTAATTTGTCAAGGAACTGTATAAAAATAAATAATAATGGAATAATAATATTTAATCAATTAAGTTGCCAAGTAATAATATAGATATTAAAATTAAACAATTATATTTAGGCTTGCCTATAAAATATAATTAACACTTTCAGTAAAAAAAAATTCCACGATAATTCCTTTTTTTTTGATTCAACATGCAGTAATAAATAATAATATAAAATATTAATAAAGAGAAAGTTGGAAATAGCTTAAATTTGAAATACGTACAATCAACTCATAAAATAAATTTGTGTGGTAAATATACGTTTTAAAACTTCAAAAAGTGTGTAAACTGTTAAATATAAACCCAAGCACTGAAATATTTTCAGATATTTTGGAAATTTAATTACAATTTACCCAATAAACAAATACAAAATACTTATTGATTTCAATAAAATAAATAAAAAATATACTACTTATAGTGATAAAAAAAACAATTTCAATTAATAAATAAAATCAGAGACATCAAGCTCCTTGAGCTCTCAGCACAGCCTTCTTTTCAACCATAAACAAACAGTATTTAAAGGCAACTCAATTTAATTGTGCGGCAAATCCAAACAAAATGCAATATTAATGTTAATTTATAAACATTTCCAAATTTTCGTAAACGAGCTCAGGCACCCGAAACATTTTTAAGATAAGCAAAAATTACCCATTCCTTTCCTCCCCGAAAATGTAACAGCCACAAATCATTAGCAAATATAAATCAAAATTACCATAAACGAAGTCCCACAGTGAATAAAGATGAACCCGCGGAGCGCTCAAGTAACATGGCAACAACGGCTCGAATAAATCAAAATTAAATATGAATTAAACCCGCATTAAAATTGCAAAGTAAATTGAATAAACGGAAATAGCCGAAATAACAGTAAACCAGCAAATTGCCTTGAAAGAAAACGAATTAAACACACTCCAAACACGCTCCAAAGTGAAAACAATTAAAATGCAATTAATTTGGCTACATTTTTGCTGTGTAACAAATTAAATCTGTCTTCGTGTGTCGCCTCTTGTTAAACATTTTGCAATTGTCATTCCATTAATTCCGTTCGATCAATTCAGTGGCAGTGGCACAACAACTAGCTGTTGGCTTAGCACCTCCATTGAATTTTCCTGCACAACAAATACAAACACAAACACTGGCAGCACACGCACACAATCAGGCAACAGAGAATGCATTTTCCTTTATTTTCCCTCGGAAAGGGCTCCCGATGTTGTTGTTTGGTATTTGTTGTTCGGCTTTGTGGGCCTCGGCACAGAAAAGTTTATTAATAAAACGTTTTGCCTAACAAAGCACAAAAATGATAAAATAAACGCGTCGCAGACAGGCGGCTTAGGGGGGGCGAATTTCCTGACTAGAGGGGAGAGGGATGGCCAATGACATTGTTCACGGTTTTTTCCCAGATATTGGAAAGGTATGATGAGCTCAGTTTATGGAGGAAATCCCTTTTCTGCCCTGGGAGCTTTTATTAGAAATTTAAACAATGTCAAAATCCATAAAATAGTTTTCAAAAATGCCTTTAGCCAATAAGAAGCTTTATTTAGTTTGCTGTATAAATTTAAAGTAATATATACAGACCTATTAATAGTTAAAGATTTATGCTTGCTCTTTGCGGATTCAGATATGTATATCTAATTAACTTCCCTTTTGTTTCGAATAGAAATCCGCTTTTGAATGCCCTAAAGTCCTTTAAATTTCTATAACATAGTTTACCCTTACCAAACTCTTAACTCCAAGTGGAAACTGCTCCCTATCCTATTTAGACATACTTCAGTGACTAGGACCCAGGGATTCTCCAGCTGAGTACTTCCATTGTCGATCAACTAATGTGCTCGCAATGTGTCAGCCTGCATCTTGCGAGGGATGTGTGGTTGGCACTGTGTTTGGCACGCTTTTTGTGTTTATTAATAACAAAGTAATCAGAAATTGTAATCTCCCCGCAAAGCGTATTACAGCAGTAATAACAATGGCAAAACCAACACCGAACCATCCGTCGTAACCCCTCCGCCGCGCTTCAATTCCGCCTCCTGCCTCCGCTATATTCCCATTCATTTGGCGATTTCAATGCGGGTTTATCTTTGCCGCTTGGCTGTCTTCACGGGGCTGCATCCTTGAGTCCCCCGGATCCCCGTTTCATTGTTGTTGCTGCCACCGAGCACGCTTCCGGCTCAAGTATCTCAGCTGCTGCTGCTGTTGTTTTTTGTTGTGATTCCCATTCCCTTGCATTGTATATATTTTCATATACTTATTTTCTATAGATTTGCCTCATATTTCTGTTTTTATTATTTTCTAATTTGACGCTTCATTTGTCCATGAATTCTGGTTTTGTTTTGTACACTTACGCAGGGTATTATGATGATGATTTTGGTAGATGGCCAATAAGAGGAGTAAATCTATTTTATTTTGTTTCTATTATAATGATAGGGACGTATAAAATACTAAACAATTGTTTTTATAATTCTCTAGCTAAATTTTCATGACTTAAATATTTAAAAATTAATAAAATCAATCGACAACATTTTATAGCAATCCGTAAATAACATCTTATCCTAGGTTTATTGACCTTGATAAATGCCTTAAGATATTCTATAAAATATTCTATAATTTGGATATTCCAAATAGACTCAGAACCATTGAAAGGGTGTTAATGTTTTGGTTCCAAAACCTCATTTATTTCCCGTTGTTTTCCCATTCTTTTTGCTCTTCCTGTTTTCTAATTTGACTTTTGTCGGGCGCTGATTTGTGCTTTGATTCTCGCTGACTGATTGGGATTTAGTTGATGGGGAGCTTGAGGACGACTGACGGCCAGGAGGAGGAGTTGGTCGGACGGGGGCTGAGATGGCTATCGTGGCCTGTCCTATTGATGACTCGATGGCGTGTCTTTGTGCCTCTCAATCATTTTGTTTGACTCGGATTTGTTATTTGTACACTCGCCTTTTTATGTAATTTCACCTATGCCAGTGGGCTTTTTTTTCAGCAGCAATTTCAGTTTTTGCCAATTTTGCCTATTTCGTATGCAAATTGCCAGCCATTTGGTGTCAGTCTCAACACGCTGCCCCCCTGACTCCACTCCTCCTTCCCCGATTCCATTACAAGCTCAACCACTGGGTCAAAGTAATAAAGCAAACAAATTAATTTGATTTGTTTTGACTTGATTTGTGCCAATTTTCCCACTCCAATTACTACAGTACTTTGTTTAAAGTTCGCGTTGCGTATACGCAGTGTGTGGCTGGGGAGAAGTGGAAGTGGAAGTGGTATAGAATGGAATTTTTGCTATGAATTTGCATTGCAACTAGCTAAAATTTTTATTAAAATCTGAGTCATGTGCTTGTAATTTAAGTTTCATCTGAGTGTTTATTAAAACGGAATTCTTGTTAAAGAAAAGTGAACCCTTTCTTCGTTTTCAAATAAAGACGGGATCTTAAATAAATATTTAACAAAAACATACCGTTTTACTTTTAAATTAAATGGAATATATACTTCTATCATAAGTTGTTCGTTTTATAGATTACCAAAAAATAAATACAGAAAAATATGCAGATATCAATTCCGCATAAAAAATCTCACATTTTTCCTTTAAATAATTTTCCGCAATAATAAACAGCTTCATAATTTTAACATTCATGTTTCGATTACCAAGAATTTAACTTGAACTTGTTTATTTGTTCATCTTCCTCTCCATGTCGTTGTGAATGGATTTTTTGTTTTGGTGTTTCGGTCGTTGGTTACACTCTTTAAAGACCCTTTTCGACCACAACAAATACATAAAAAGCGAACTGTCAACCATAAAAATCTCGCAAAGGCAACAATAAAGGCAACAACAGCCAAACAGCGGCGACTACAACAAATCAGTTTAATTTGAATTTTCTTTTTCGCTTTTTCTTTTTTTTTGAGCCCGCGCGTGTGTGTGAAAAAGAAGAAAGTTTTTACACAGTTTATTTTGCCAAGACCCTTTTTTCAGCAGGCGCAGTAAAGAAAAACAAAATGCCGAGCGAGTTATCGAAAGGGAGCGAACGAGTATGAGGCGGCGATGTAAAATAAATTCACAATAATTATTTCAAATATTTTTCCTTTAAACGGGCATTTCATTTTGGTTTGCAGCCGCCTCGGCAACGGAAAAATGCGCACATTTTAAAGTTCAAAAGTTCACAGTTCAAAACAAAGCGAAATAAAAAACAAACAAAACGAGGAAAAATGCGAAAATTCTTCAGATGTTGTTCTTTAATGCATACGAAATCCTCAAATAAATTATCATCAGCCTAATCAACATCAGCGTTATCATCAGCAGTCGAGGAGAATCTGAGAAGAATACGGGAAATTCGCAGGAAGGCGAAAAAACTTTTCTCCTGTGAGGTATGTATGCAAAATTACAGGAAATAAATTCTGATTTGTGCCTTTTAATATAGCCGAAACATTAAGTAGCCGCCCCGTGTGCGGTGTGCTGTGTGGGTGGGAGCTTCGACTTTAGCCGTCTTCCCGAAGACTTTTTTTTTGCCTTTGTGCGATTTAGTTCATTCATAAGCTGCCTGCCACTCTAAGCACTTAATTATTTAATTATGTTAAACGTCACACACACACACACACACAGGACAGAGGACAGAGGACGGAGCACTTCCACCGACCACGACCAGGCGAAACCACTGAAGCTTTTCCCGAACCCAACTTGGCTTCTGTTTACGTTAATTTTAGTACACTTCTCTGTCCTCTAGCCCCCCTTTAACCTTATACCGCTTGCTGCCTGCGGTTCGCAGTGCAATGTTGGCTCTGGTTTATTTACATTTCCGTTGTACGTGGCGTATGCGTAATATGAATATTTTTGTTAATTATTAAGTATACATAATGAGATAGTAAACTCGACCCTACGCACCCTACCACAGCCAGCCAGCGCGGTTTACTGTCAGAGTTGGAAATTGCATGTGTTCCCCAGGTGGGGCATGCCAAATGGGGCGGGCTAAGAGTTTGAGTGCGAGTATGTGTTGCTGGTGTGAGCCAGCAATTAGTTAAACACAAAAGTTTATGCGCCATCAGAGGTGGAGTGTAATCTTGTGCAGAGTTCCGCACTTCCTGTAATCCGGCCGACTTCCTGTTTATCCCCGCATCACTGAGAATATAATTATTCAAACACACTAAGTGTTTGCCTTTGTTAATTGAGTGCTTCCCTAGAACTAATAATATATTTTTTATTTTATTTAGAAATTGGTTTAAAAATGTATTTATTTTTAATTTATTTATTTAGCTGAGCTTGTTGAAAATCAACATTTTTCAATGCATCACATACAGTTTTCCCTATTGTTTTAATGTTTTAAAGTTAGTTCCGCAAAATATTTCAAATATTAGCCTGAAGGCCTCAGTCGCTCTGGCTTTAAATAATTGTAATAAGTAAATTTAATTTGTTATTACAATAAAAAATAAATAAATAAATAAATAAATTTCAAATATCTCGTACTTTTCATTATTTTTTTATACTGTTTTTCCTTGTGTACCAAGTACTTTCCTTTTTGTTCTCTATGAATTTTTCCTCATAGGCTTGCCAGGGTCTTAATGTGGATTTATGCCGGCTCATCTGACTTAAGATATGTTTGTTGGCAACCTGGCGGCTGGCTAAAAGTTTGAGCAACTAAATGTCCTGGTAAGGCCAAAAAGATGGTCTCAAAAAGTTTCGCCCTGGTGTCCGCATAGATGTGCCAGTTATCTTGCAAAGCGAAAACTTTATGGATTACAGAGAATTTATAATTGACCTGGGGTGTTATGTGAGAGCGTTTTAGGAAATTGATGGCTCAACGCAAATTAAAATTCCATTTGGAAGGCGAGACCCAAAAAAGTTATTCTGAACGTTGTACGACAAAAGGTCTTTTGAGGCTTTAATATTTTGTCTTTTCAATTACTGTGCATTAAATATAGTTTCAATGACTTGGGACTGCCCCTACCTGATGTCGTCTGGCATTCAATTTCATATCGAATGATATTCCATCTAATCTATGCCTAATTTGTGTGAACACGTTACTAATTAGCCCAAATGTCATTAGCTGAAAGCTTTGAGCACATTTACTTGGCTGTAATTCATTAGATTTTCTCAACCGAATGTGAACTTACTCTAACTTGGGGTAAGAAAAATATTGTTAGCAATTTCGAATACTCATAAATAACATAAAATTGTAAATATAAATTTAGGTAAACAAATGTAATTTTCTTCGATGCATTCAATATGTATTTATTGTCTTAAGAGTCTGTACGTGTAGAGTAATCCCATATAGATATTTCTTAGCATTTCCTTTCCACTGCAGATAAATCCAAGTATTTATTTACGCAGCTGTAGCCACCACGTTGGCCATCTTTAATTAGTAATTGAATATGCGACCCGCATTGGGGATATATCTCTAGCCTTTAAAAGCCAAATCCAATCAGCTGTTGAGCGTGTTAATTTATTCATGGAATTATTTTTCCCAGCTCTCCATCACTGACCTACGACCCATCCTCCTTCGGAGCTAGAATCCGGCTGATTAGTGCCCACACAATCCTCTTTTGTTTGCAGTCCACGCACGAATTCGATGGAAACTTCTGGCCAGTGAGTCCCTGGGAAGTCGGCTCCCAGTCTCTTATACCCGAATCGGGAACACCCAATCCCGGAGGCAGGGCAGCACTCAGTTCAATATGTTCTCCGTGTTCATGTGCAGCTTTCATTTTTCTAATCCGAGAGCGTAGTCTATTCGGTTCTGCTTTAATTCCCCAGGCATCCTTTGACACATGAGATGGAAAGTGCTTGTCCTTGAACTTGCCACACTTCGTTGCTGAAATACAAAACGCTGCTCTTTCAAGTTCAACTCAATTGCGAGCATACATAATGCAAGTTCAAATCAATTACTTCTCTAAGGCAGGAGGACTTCCCTTATGGTCCACTGCATTTTGGGTCACCTGACTCTATAAATATTGTTGCGTTGCAGCATTTCCGGTTTGCCAAATTAAACAGAAATAAATGTAAGTACATTTCGCGAACAATGAACTGAACACGATTTTCTGTTTACTCAGCAATTGTCCATGAAAATTCGCCATTCAGATACACAGACACACCCAATATTTGGTGTATAAACACACTACGAACTGCAAATGCGGATATGCAAGAATGTGTGCTCATGTCTGCCATATAAACAATCATAAACTTCGTGCTTTATGCGGCATGCGAGAGCATCGAAATGCAGTCGAACGGAATTCGAATCGCAAAATTTTTGACTCTGATCGAAATGCAATTCACTTAAATTGTTCTCGTTCTCATACCCAATTTGTGTGCTATGTGCCAGTTTATAAAAGTGAAAAAAGAACGCGGGAACGAAAGGCATTTTTGGATTTATTAAAAACTTAAACAAAGTGACCAAAGGTGGACTTTTCATGTGAGAAATAAATGAAACAAAAGAAATATTAATGAACAAAAGAAAATAAATTATAAAATCGAAAATAATAATAAATAAAATCTATATCAGTAAAAAATAGTAAAGTACTGAAAAACAGTTCTTGCAACTTATCGTTCCCCAAACTAATGCTCATTATTCCTCTATATAAGCATCTATCCTTCTTCTATTCTTGTGTAGCTCTGTATATAGATACCTATATCCTTCCTGCCATTGCAATTAAATTTGCATTCACACTTTCTGATTTAATTTTCCGATGAGAACTGTGCTTATGAGCAGCTGAGCAATCGTTGCTTCGAGGACTGCCTTCAGCAATGACGTAGGACTTTGAGGCGTCGAAGGCGAAGGTCCTGGCTTTGAGAGCTGGCTGTCTGCCAAACCGGTACTTGACATTGCCCAGTGACTCGGAGGAGGTCCTCGGGACGCTGCTCCATGGGCACCCGGTCAGATGACCGGAGGAAAGGCCATAACCTGCCGCCTGCATAACTTTAATGAAATTGCAGGCGGCTGCATAAACAATAAACAGGCGAGGGGAAGAGGTGTAAAGGAGTATTGCGGAACCGCAAACTAAATATGCAAAGGCTCATGGGTTATACTACCGTCTAAAGGCTTATTCATAACAGAAGGCTAAAGTCACCGGGGCCAGGCCAGAGTCGGCAGCTATCGGAATTGAGCCAGGAACTGGGGCCTCTGGGCCACAAGAGCACATGGCTCTAAGCTCAACGCATAAAGGATAACGGATAATGGACTTAAAATAAACAAAGCCAATGGCAAACGGAAGAGCTGGGAAAAGGAAAAAGGCCGGCGAACTAAACACAGCAAAACACAGAGAGAGCCAACGAAGGATGGCAAATGGGAATGAAAGGAAAAGGAACTGTTTTGCTTTGTTTTGTTGTCGATTTACCCAGTGATCAGGAAAATAAGGTAGTGTTGGTATTTGGTACAAAAATCACAACTACAATAATCATTTTTAATAGCATACTTAAGCGTTATTATCAAGGGACCTCCATACAAATTGCGTGAGACTTAGTAGCAATTTAATAAAGTACATTCCTGTACTTTATCGGTGCTCTTAACTTGGTAATCCTATTATACTTTAAATTTTCTAAGGTATTTATGGCTCTCTCCCTGGGAGAAAGAGACTGTGCAATGAAACGACAACTCTGACCAGTTTAGTGGCTACTTATACCTGAAACTATAGGAACTATCTCTATTATACTGGTTTAAAATTTTTTTTTTCCGAAACTTTCCAACCCCGAAGCTTATCCTCTTTCCACGAAAACCCAATCAAACTTCTAATTAACCCAACAGCAAACTTAACCACAAACTAAATAAATTTAGATTGCGCTTACCGATCGGTGCTATAATATTTTATAAAATACATAATATATAGGACAATAGTCTTCGTTCAGACTTACCCGCAGTAAGGGACGCTCAGTTTCCTTTCATCTCCACACCCCAGACTTGCCCAAGATTTATCGATGATTAAGTCCTTTTGAGTGCAAAGGTTATTAACAAAATTTTTAACACAGCACACTTAAAAGTTTTAAGTTATTAGTAAGGTCTGACACCTCTTGTTTATTGAATTTTAGGAATAATACTGAGTACTCTGCAGTTGAGAGCTCTTCTTGTTATTGGCGTTACTCTTCACTCCTCAATGCACATCATTGACAATGAAGCACTGAAGGACTACAGGATGGAGGCTATAAACTGAGGCAGCGGGCAGAAGGAAGTGAGCTGGAGAATGGGGATGGGAGATAGCATCTCTAGGTAAAGGTAGGATGTCGCATTCATCCGCTTGGCTTGGCTAACTTGGATCATGTCACAAATTAGTAAGTCATTTCGCCAACTTGTTTACCCATTTAGCTGACTGAAAATCATTTTCCGCTCAGCTGCTGGATGTGAACTTTGCCCCCTTTTACTCCTGTTCGGATCATGGCCAATGCCTTTCGGTTTTGAGTTTTATTACGATGCTCTTGACCGGTTTTATTGCCCTCAATATTTCTTGCATATTCTGGCCACAATTCATTCAGCAAATATGTGGGTTCTGTCTGGCATTTGGCCTTTGCTTCTTAGGTTTTCGGTTTTGGTTTTTGGCTTGGGGTTTGCTTTAACAAATTTATAAGCTAAACAAATTCATGTTGCCTGCTCTACACACTCTGCTTCTCTGCTAGTTGTATTAATTATGAATGTTATTTTATCCCATTCTATTTGAACCGCACATATTCATGTTTTTGGGTTGGTGGGAGGGAGAATTCCCTTCCCATGAGTTAAGAGTGGCTGCTCTTGGGAGAATTTTAATTAATGGGTATGCTAGACCTTGAGGGGAATTTTCAACTTGAATTCAAATAAATTTTCTTATTGAAGATGTTTTCACAAAGAAAGGTAAAGCAAAGGAAAATATTTGTATTTAGTGAATGAGAAGAAAAGAGAAGGTCTTGAAGGTATGGGTATATTTACGATGAAATAATTTTCAGGGAAGTTTAACAAATATTTAAAAATATTCCAAAATTTCTATACATTGATTTTGGTTCTATCATTGCAATGCATTGTCTCTTTCTTTCAAGTTCAATAACATTTGAATTATTTATCTTTGTTCTTCATTTAATAGTCATAAGCTTTTCGTGGCACACATTGCTTTTCGTTCAGTGTCAGGGTCCGATTTACGGATGGCACACGCATTTCCCAGGCACACTCCCACCCCACACACACCTCTCATCAGCTATCACCCATTGCCCACCTTTCGGCCTGGCTAATGAATTCGTTGGCAATGCAAATTTCCTACCGAAAAACACCTTAACGCGTCAAATGAAATGCAAACATTATACAAAACGCCCAAAGATGACGATGCGTAAACAAAAAAAGGCAGCAAAGACCAAAAAAACATTAAAAAAAACCGTGGAACAAAAACAAACAGGAGGCAGCACATGGCAGCATAAACATTTGGCGGCAACTAAAAATATCTACTACACTGGGCGGAATTTATAAGTCTATTAATTATGGGATTACTAACTGACATGTTGATATTTTTATGAGATTAAATATTTATGCAGAATTTATATCAGGGCTATAGCAAAATTCAGAAATGGGATAAAATTAGGGAATATTTTATATTTTTGGTTGGCATTTCCTGAATAAAATATTATTGCCTTTAACTAAATATTAATTAATTCATTTTTGTGATTTTCTGAAATGGAACTGCAAATTCATAAATATTAATTTCTATTAGATATGTTTGTCTCCTGATTTAGTAGCAAAGACTTTATTAAAAGACTTAAGTACTACCTATTTTTAACTGCTATATTTCATAGTTTGTATTTGAATTAAGTTATTTTTCCCAGTGTAATTGTGGCGTGTGTTTCTGAGTATGTGGGTGAGTGTCGTTCGCACGTGTATGAGTGCGTGAATGCTGGCTTCACTAACTATATTTAGAGAGAACTTACCTAGAGGCTGGAACATTGTGTGGCATTGGTCGTGGGCTTAGTCGTTGGGTAGGTGATAGGGGGAGTGAGTGTTGTGTAAAGAGAGTGTGAGTAAGGGGGGTAAAGGGGTCGGGCCCGGGTTCGGGCCAAATGCCAGCAGCTGTTCTGTTGCCCGGTTAATGAATGAATATGTATGAGACGGCGTAAAAGAGGGAACTGAAAAAACTCATGCTCCCACTCAACACTATAACTTAGCAACTCCGCACTTTTGGGAGAAATATTGTTTATTTCCTGTACCATAAGTTTGCCACAGAGAGTAGCTATGTTTGATAGTTCCGGCTACGCTTGTTTTACCAAGAAAGTTTTGGAGAAAATAAAGAAAATCATATCGAAGGTGAAAACAATAGTAGAGTTAACTGCTTTAGTTGTGGGTACAGGAAAAGGCAGATAATAATATCATCATAATGTCTAAACAAATTCTTTAATTAAAAATAATTCTTACAAGTTCAAAGAAATCTTTTCAAAAACCCTCTAATTTCCAAAAGGGCTCTCAAATATTTTGCAAATTAAAATGCTTTGTCAACTGTGAAATCAGTTTAATAAATTTTGTTTTCCTTACAAGAGGTATCCCAAAGTTCGGAAAACTCTGCAGCTCCTCCTCACTTTCCCATTTACACATGTCGTGTTTTATTATATATATTTTTTTGTTGGTGAAGAGTGCGAGGGAGTAAAAGCACTGCCCTCATTAATTTGCTTCGCTTATCAAATTGGTTTTGTTTTTATTAATTTTTGTTTGGTGCGCTTGCTGACACAAAGTTTATCCTGGTGCTGTTGCTGTGCTTTCTTGTTCCGCCCTGTTTTTGTTGCTGGCACAATATTTGCCAGACCATTAGCGCCATTAACATAATGAATTGCCATCGAACTGCGGCATCGATACAATCATCGAATCGCATCGAATCGAATATAACCGAGGCGATATACCATTATTTCCTACATGTCGGGACTGTTTACTCGCCATTTACCTGGCGAGGTGTGCAAATGTTCCATCGGTGTTTGGGGGCAGTGGGGGATGACATTGATTTAGAGGGGTTCACAACGGCTCTTGTTATATTAGAAATGCAAACAAGGGATAAGCGAATGGAATTAAAATTGACGAGGGAGTATTAGGGCAAGTCGAACTTGAGGAATTTTCTCCTTTATTTTTATTTTTGCTTTTCTTTTAATAATACGCTTAAATCATTTTCATTGTGTATTATCAAATTAATTTATTTTAATTAACTATTCATTTTAAAATTGTTGAGAAGCGAAATTCTGGGAGTATTAACAAAATATATATAATTTAGTTTACAATTTAAACTCTGTATGAAAAAGAAGAAAATCCATATATTTATACATTAAAATAAATAAAATACTTTAAGAAC
The DNA here is from genome assembly GCA_008042675.1 of Drosophila seguyi. Classification (NCBI taxonomy): domain Eukaryota; kingdom Metazoa; phylum Arthropoda; class Insecta; order Diptera; family Drosophilidae; genus Drosophila; species Drosophila seguyi. Next base: position 169,558 of record VNJU01008147.1, read on the forward strand.
AAACTAAATAAATTCAGCACTATCTCCAGCAATTTAAATAATATCCTCAGCAAGGATAACTCAATCCCACCTCGATGGCTAATGATTGGCAACTCTGCTGCAGGATGACAAACATTTTCTGCCGTCCGACTGATTGTTATTAATCATTTGATTTAGCTTGCAAAAATTATAATTTATGATTGATTACGCATTCAGCTGTTGCTATTATCCTCAAAGGATCCAAAACAAAACAAAGTTCAGGCCAATTACGTCCATTGGTATCCTGCCATCTGTCAAAAGGCTTTCACCGTCTCCTTCAATTCGGAATTAGCCCGCGGAGGCTGCGTAGGAAAATTCAAAATAGCTCAAGACTTAAGTCATTCAATGGCTTATGCTTCCTGGAGGCAGCGATAAGTGCCGAATGACAGAGGATGACGACATTTATGGGCTTTTGTCAAGGAGAGTTTTCAATTGCCGCGGCAACAGCTTCAGAGATTTTCCCCCACTTCCAGTTTTGACTTTACCTATTTTGCATATGCCTTGGAAGTTGGCAAAAGTTGTGCCTTTTTTTATTTTCTGGGTGTGCTGGTAGAAAACTTTGGTGACTTTTAACAGCCCAAATATAAAGTTGTCTCTTTAGTTTTTAGGCAGTAAAAACTTTTCCTAATTGAGGTAGACTTGGCAGATTTTTTCCCCTGCACCCATTTGATATGAGCATTTGCAAATATACCTTGCTAAATTACCATTTTATTGATTACTCAATTAATTTTCACATATAATTTATAGTACGATTGGGAAAAGTTCAAGAAAATATATATTGAGACTTAATGAGCTGTTAAATTGGAAATGCTTCGACCTTCGCTGCTTGCGTTGTTGATATCTGGTGAAAAATACAAATATTTCTCATTAACAGAAATTAAGAAATATGACTTATAGTTTATATTATGAGCTTCTCATTTTCCCTTGCTTTCCTCTTAGCTTTTCCCCTGTCAGTTGAGTGCCCGACGGGTGGCAGAAATGTTTAACTAAATGGAAAACAAAGAACTTTTAATGGCAAATTGTGCGAACTGATTCACAAGAATTTCCAAGGAATTTCTCAAGTGAATTTTTGGTGGGCTGCCCGTTGTGTTACTCGATAGGTTCGTACTTGTCTTTTTTAATATTCATTTTTCCATTCAATATTTCAAAATTTTTTTTCGAAAAAGAATTTCTTGTTGAAATTTTTCAGGCAGTTGTTTTTTTTTGGCAACAGCAAAACAATTTGTTTATAGCACGCGGAGCGTTGTGTTTTTGACATATTTATGCCGGTGGCCAGGCACTTGTGTTTGGCCCCTTCCGCTCTGGCGCTCTGTCCCTCTTCCCGTCTTTTCCGCCTGCCACGCCCCTATTGCGAAGTTTTCACCGCCGCCTTTGGCGAAAAACAAAAGCCGACAAAAGGCAAAAGGCGGCGGTGATGATGAAGACGAGACGCTGAAGAGCCGAAGAACAAGAAGCCGGCGAACGACGACCTGCGCCTGGCTTTAAGACTTTCCACAATGGAAGTTTTTCCCTCCAACTGCCTGCTTTTCTTGTATTTCCGTCTTTTCGCTCTCCGCCTCTCTGGGTCTGTTTTGCTGTTGTCTGTGGCACAGTTTTGTATTTAAAATGCTAATGGATTCGGGTTGTTTGACTTTGTAGTTAGATTTAAGGATTTAAATTATCATTTCAATAAATAACCCTTCTATTAGAAATAATAGTTTAACATTAAGGTGACTTAAAGATCTTTTTTATTTGATTTTGAATTAAAGCAACTTAAGCCTTATTGTATATTTAATGTTAAAGGAATCCCATTTTTTCAACTGTTCTCTGTGTAACCCTTTAAGTTTCTCCTAACTCATCTGCAGTATTTCTTAGATAATCTTTGTAAGGGTATTAAAATTTCGCCAAATTGCTGTTAAATTTCTTCTCACTTTTTGTTTCATTCGAAAATTTTACAAACAATCTGAAGTTGTACTCGTTCTGGCACTCCCTGTCCCTCTCCTTACCCGTGGCTCCTGTTTTGATAGGACCTTGCGTGTCTGGCGAGCATTTCGTGAGACTTAAGTGGGCCGGCACCCAAAAACAAAACCCCTCTAAACCCCCTCAAAAAAAAAGTACCTACAAAAATATATACATACTTAGGGAAAGGAGGGCTCTGGCGGGGGAAATCCGAAAAGTAGATACGATATATTTATTGGCGGCGTCAGTTTGCGATGCTTTTTTGCGGGGGCGGCGGCAGTTTCTGTTTGAGTTGCTTTGTTTTGGGGTTTGCCTTTGCCTTTGCCTGTGCTTTCGCTTGTGCAAAATCGAATTTATTGTTTTAATGCCATTTTCTGTCGCTGTCGAGCGCAAAAATTGGCAATTTGTTTAGAAATTAGCGCACTTCCCCGTTCTTCGCTTTTAGCATGAAAAATGAAAATCAATTTCGTTTTCCCATCTTCTCCTTACAGCTAAGGACAGTCGCGGCGTGATGAGTGGAGCGCCGGGAGCGGGCCCAGGTGGGTCAGGTGGCATAAGCGGCGGTGCCACCCACATCTTTCGTTCGCTATCATCGGAAAGCCAGAAGCGGGAGTGGTCCAAGCGGCTTTCCCTCCGGGGAATGCGCCATGGCGGTGGAGGTGGTGCTGGTGGAGGAGGCGCGGCAGGCACAGCCCCAGGACTCGCCGGAGGCAAGGAGGTGAGCTAATTGACCCACAAGCACAAGCACACAGTCATTACGCAAAGGGTGCACTGAGGAAAAATATGGCAAACAAAAAAAAACTGAAAAAAGTGCAATAGATATTTTAAGTTTATATAAACATTATGGGGAAAATTATATAAAATAATAATATAAAACCAATGTATATAAACCTTTGAAAAAAAAATTCTGCAACTAGCTTTTCTTGTTTTATAATTAATGCCACCAATTTACATAAAGCACAAGTACCCCTTTCTTATAAATATGGCTTTCCTTCTTTTATTTAATTTTTATTATTCCTAAAACCCGAATTATGTCTTAATTTTTTTTCCTCTTTTGTCCTAGTTCAGTGTACACAATGAGCCATTTACCGCATAGTTTATATGCCGTTTTCCCTGTTCTTTGTAGGAGAGCAAGCACAGAAAGTTCTTCAGCCGCTCGGCCTCGTTGCGGCAGGCGGGTACCGGTGGCAGCCAGCAGGCCTCCATGGAGCTGCATGTGCCCGGCCAGGGGCAGAGTGGCGGCGGAAGCTCCTCCGGAGCGGGCTCTCCCTCGCAGCCACCGCAAACGCAGACCCAGCCGTCGACGCCCAAGAAGTCCAACTGGGAGGTGATCGAACATTTCAATACGAGTGCCAAGGGAGGCAAGGCCATGGTTAGCAGCAGTTTGATTGCGGTGAGTTTGGTCGGGAGATGGGGGCCAATCGGCAATGGGAGTCTGGCATCAATTAATTTGCCCGCCTAATGGACAGAACGTCGGCAGCAGGCACCCTCCCTACTTACCTGTGTTGTGGGATTTAAATATTTAATTTGATTGCGCCACAAATAAGCTGGGTTGGAGCTAAATTTAAATACAATTTCATTGACGGTCCAAGTTGCTAATGGACAAGGAGAAGGGTCTCCTCGGCGTGTGTCCTGGGAAATTTATTTAAAGTCTAACAATCTGGCAAAAGCAAACACAGGCAGGCAGCAGCAACAGCATGTCAGGAAATTTTGCTTTAATTAAATTTATTGTTTTAACGCAATCGATGCCGAAATTGGGCTGGAGGGAAAAGAGCCCTGGGCCAAAGGAAAACTCTCTAAACTTTCTCACAGTTTTGTTTTAATTTAGTTTTTTAATTTACTTAGTGAATCAATTTGAAATTGAGTTTTAGTTTGAGATTGAACATAAACCTTAACCAAATTTGGATGCCAGAGAGTTAAACGTTTTTTGTTTTGAAATTTTAAATTAAAAAAAGGTATTATTTAGGATTTTTGTTAAAGTCATAGAACTTGACACCAATTTTCGTATATTTGTACGATTTATTTATTTTTGTTCTATATCCAAAGATACACATTTTTTCTACTTACTACGAATAATACTTAGTTTTAAGACTTTAAATACTTAACTAGAAAAACCCAGCAATTCTATACGTTTTCTTTTATTTGAGTTTTAATTTTCTCTTTACCTTTGCCAACACCATCTACCTGTGTGTATATTTGTTTTAGATACGTTTCCCTCTATAAAAGTTAACGTGTTTTAATGCCAACTAACAAGCAATGTCCTGGCAGAAGGACTAACACACACAGGCACACCCCGACATGCACAAGGGGCCACTTGGCAACTGCACACACCCGTGTGTGTGTGTGTGCGGTGCGAGTGTGTATATTTCTATTTGCGTTCGTTGTCAAGAGTCAATTGACAAAGTTTAGCAAATTGAAAAGGCAACAAAAAAAGGCGAGAGGGAGATCCAAAGGAGAAAAAGCATTTTCTGGCATTCAAATGGTCGGCAATTTGCTTAAAAACGCCGCGGGGATCCACACACGAGTCTCAGTCGCCCAGGGTGTGCCATAGTATTTGTCTGCGAGTGTGCGTTGTGTATGTGCCTGAGTGGGTAAAACGTTTAATTCAATTGTTTGTGAACGCAAAAAATCATAGCATACTTACAAGTGTCTAATGAATTCTTTATGTTAGTTGAAATAAAATATGAGAAATATTAACCATAAAAATGATAGCAATCAACTCTTTGACTAACCATAATTAAACATTTTATGCGCTTAGTGTAATGTCGGATTATTCAACTTAAATTTGAGCGTATGTAGTTCTCCCTAATTACCAGCGCTTAAAGTTTTAATTGCCAGTTTAATTGTGTTTTATTTGATTTTAATTGCCTCGGGTAATATACATTAGAATTCAATTTGGCACAATGATTTTTAACTATTTTCAATTATGTTAATTAAAAAACTTTTAAAACTATTTTACTATAATGTTTACAAACATAATTCTAAGCATTTTATTAGAGGAAAGTATTACAGAGCTTTAATTCATAAAGATTATTTATTAAAGTGAATTCCAAGATTCACATAAATTAATGTAAACAATAAATATTTACTTGCATTTTAGCAAATTTATTAAAATCTAATATATAGAATCTTAATTAAAGGTTTGCAATTAAAATCTGAATAAACAAATTCTTAGTTATAAAAAATATTTTGACCAGATCAAGTAGTTTATGAAATGAAGAAGATACACACAATTTAACTTTTATTTTAACGTAATTCGTGCTTCCAAATAAAATACTATATTTAGTTAATTATTGCTTCTGGCCCTTTTTGTTAAATATATACAAAATCACTTTTGAAAGTCTGTTGCTGGCGGCTGAAAAATATATACATTTAATTGACAATTTTTGGTGGTTTAATTGAAATATATATAAATGAGATTTTATGCCTTCCAGCTCTAATAATTTAATTATTCCGTTCACTTTATTCCCAAAGGCTGGCATCACGCGCTGCAACATCGACGAATCCATCGATTCCACGAACTCCAGCTCCACCTGCCACAGTCCCATGGTCTACCAACGTGACGAGGCGCAGCTGCTGCAGCACGGTAAGAAAAATAGAGGAATGTGGGGGAAATCTTGGGTAATAGGAAAGCGTTTACCTCTCGTTACTGGAGGCTACTGAGGGTCAATAAAAATACCGACATGCACACATGCTTCCTTTGCCTGCCGAAAGGACCCTTATTTTTTTCTTCCCTCCGTTCGCACCGCACCGCTCAAAATGTCACAAGTTGATTGTCATTGTCATATTGAATTTGACGAGGCTATTTCGCAGTCTTGTCTCTTTCTCTCGTCTCTCGTCTCACGTTTCCTTGTCATTGGCATTTCACTCACATATCGCTTCTGCCACCACCAGCACCACTCTCACACCCCTTCAAGGTTGCCAGTCCTCTCCAGTATCATCCAGCACCCAACACACCACCCAGACCCCATCTCAGATTTATTTTAGTTTGTGTTTCCTGCGAAAGGAACCCAGACCGCCTTCGGTTTTGCTTGGCTTCGATAGACATCTGTATATGGGACGCTGCGTAGATTTCTATGGAATTTACATAATCACGTTTGGCATTTATTTATTGATGCATATAAAAACATATTCCAAGATCCCTCCCACCTCTCGAACTCCATTCCGCCACACGGTATTCTGTGTGTGAACGCTGTGTGTGTGCCTGCTGTGGTTTTTTGCAATGTGGTCAGGGCACGGGACAGTTGAATGATTTTAATATGCCGATTTGGCTGACGTTCTCCATTTTACAATAAAATATTTTATGGCTTTGTGTGTTGCATTTGAAATCAAGGTTTCCATTCTCATTTCTCGCAGGGGTTTTTTTTTAAGGGGTAGAGAAGGGAGGGAAAGGGCAGGGCAGTAGAAATGTCAGGCTCAGTTGATGATGATGTGCCACACACAATGGCTGGCAAATCGAAAATGTGTATAACACGTTAAGCGAATGAATTGTACTCGATGTCACAATGGCCAAGAAAATATGTAGGTTTCTATAGGGAAGAGGTTTGGCTTGGGTTTGCCTTCAAAAAAAGACACAACATGAGGTGCTCGTCAAGCTTACAAGGGTGGGAAAATAGTGTACAGAAACTGGTAATGATGATTTCTAACTAAAATAACATCATTATGTCTATTTTTGCTTCTTATGTGGTTCAGGTTTGATGAAAGGAGTAGGAGGTATACAAATTAGTTTGAATTTCACAAGTGAACCACAGCTTAGTTATAAATTTCTTTGAATAAAATTTATTTTGATTTCAGATATTTGTCCCTTTTCAACAATTCAAACTAACATTTGGCCTAATCTGGCATTTAAGGCTTATAGATTTTAAGCCTACTCATGCATCTAATTAAACATTTTATTCTACGACAAAAGTTTACGAGCGAATTAACAGAAAAATATGCATAAATAGGCAAAAACCCCTGTGATTTGATGTTAACTGTCAAAGGTTAAAGCTACCCAGATTACCCACATAGCAGGTTGCTATTTTATTCATTTGGTTTTAATGGGTTTGAGAGAGGCATTTCTATTTTACTATTTTGTTCATACGAGTCATGTGTCAATGGGTATAATCAACAGAAATTTGCATTTAAAAGACATCAACAGCTTCATTGAGCTGCTGCTCACGCAACGCACACACACAACATTCATTGAGCAATAATATATCATTCGCAGCCTCGTTCACACATGTCAATGATTGTTTACAATTACAAGCCTCGTGCAAGGCAAAACTTTCCAAGTTCCATGCTGTTACACCCATTTCCATAATTCTAATCTGTTGCTAAGGGTTTTCCCATTTACAAAACTCGCTCGAATGTGTAATTATTTGTGTGCCAACTGCAATTGTAGATTGTGAATGCAGATTTCCCGAATCCGTAATCCTTTTGTGGGGCTAATTGCAGTTGAGCTGCAACTCGACTTAACGTTCCGGCCAAGGTATTAATTAATTTGGCTGTTGTGCACGGCCTCTAAGCATATATTCATAGAAGCCTCTGGCCGCAAATTGAATGACTCTACTTTCAGGCGATCCCGGCAACCTGGAGGCCAACAATCCGAATCCGGGCGGTGGCGGAGGCGGTTCCGGAGCAGCAAACGGTCCAATGAGTCCCAGCATCTCGTTCTGGTTCCGTTTGAACCGCATCATCCTGCGCCTCTGCTCCACGCACCAGTTCAAGAATCTCCAGGTAAGCTACTTATGCTGCTAGCTTAGCATGAAATCCTTTGCCAAACAATTTTCAACTGGCCCAGAGCTCATGCTGCTGCTCCTGCCAAAGTTCTTTGGAACTTTTTCGCCAGCCTTGCTACTTAGTTTGCTCAACTTTTTTCCTGCCACTTGGAAAAACATGAATTTTTCACTAAGCTGTTTAAGATAAGATAAATAAATAATTTATTAATGATTATCCAAATTAATTAGATAATTATTAGTATATTTATTATTTTAATTGATTTTATTAAGCTTATAACAAATAATTGTAAAAGAATATACTTTATTCAAAGCAATTCAATTTTGTCTTCAGTTCTTTTCCTATTTAATTATTTTTGTATAAAATCTTTATTATACAAAAATCTGCAAAATCCGTTTCTCGCAGTATACTAATTTCCTGATTTCATTCAGGTGGAAATGCTGTATCAGCGTTACTTTCTGCGTATGAACCAGAGCAACACCACGCACATCCTGGCCCTGCTCCTGGCTCTGGTTTTGGCCCTATCCTGCACGCACTTGGTCTTCACCACGCTGCAGCTGCGGCGCAGTAGCTCCCTTCTCCTGGAAATCGGTCAAATCGGTCTGGACGCAAATACGACGAGCGGTGGCAACTTGACGACAACCACAATAAAGCCCCCGGCATCGGCCGCTCCACAAATTGCCTCTGGCAGTAGCAGCAGCAGTGGCAGCCCCTCCATCCCAATTTTCAATACCAGCGCGAGCTGGCCGAGAGGCACTGATTTGAAATCCGCCGTTAACCGCGACCTGGCCGACTTCGACGAGGACGATAATGGGCCTGGATGGCGGCAGTGGCGGCGGCAGAAGCGCAAACATTATCGACGACTACACAAGCATCGCTACAAGCACAAGGCACACCAGCAGCATCGCACCAGGTGAGCAGTTCTGCCAATTACTTATTAGTAAAGGTATTAAGGTGGCCAAAATATTAAATGTGAGGGCATTAGAAACAGCTGAAACCAGCGAAAATTAATTTAGAAAATATGAGCTAGCTCTCCTAGCAAAGTACTTTTTAGTCATCAAACATGACGTGAGAAAAATTATTCAAGAAATAAATAAGAGCAAGAAAATAGCCTTTTTTAATAAACTCAAGCACAACCTTTTAAAGCCAATATTTTAGCCAATATATCAGCACTAAGGTTGGGAGCGGAAAGACCTGTAGGTGAGATGTACTTTCTGTCAGGTCACCCACAAGCCGACAATGTGTTTCCCAAAAGGCGATTCATATTTTGCACCACTCGCATTTGAGGTTTTACTTTGCGCGCGCCTCTGAAATTCAATCAAACAACTTTAGGCTGGCCAAGAAGAGCTGAGCCCATAAAAGTATGTCCAAAGTAGGCTCAAAATTGAATTTAAGGCAGAGTGGCGAAGAGGCTGGAACAAGTTAAGCTTCAAGAAAAGTAATTTTAGCCGAGGCAAAGGCCACAATTGATCGAAGGGAATCCATGACATGGCTTTAATCAAAAGAAAGAAAATTTAATTTAAAGCAACACCAAGGAAACTCTAAAGGAAATACAATTTATGGAATAAAATTATGATGGAAAATGTGAAATATAAGCACCATTGTCTAAATAATTAGAAGTTGAAACCAAGGGAAAAGCCAAGAGCCTGATTTATTTATAAAATGAACAAGAAGAGAGGCAGATTTTCAAAGGTCATTTATAAATAGGAAAGACAGGAACTTCTTGCATTAAATGAAGATGTAATTCGAACCCCAATTATTAAAATAAAATACGACTAAATGAAAGAGCAGTGATGCAGACAGCCTTCAATACACGTTTTAAATATAAATTCTGAAGCATCATTTTCAAAGTCTCTTTATTTGTTTTATAAACCCAATATGTTAAATTTGTATTCTCCGTAATTCTTGGTATCATCTTTTACCTTCTCTTAACATTTATTATTTATTTATTTTTGCCTGAATATTTGTCAACAAATTAAGCCGATTGAAAAGTATTTCGTACACGCACACAAGAGAATACTTTAATCAATAACGTAGGCGCGATATCTTCGATAACTGACTCCGGAAATTCATTTACTCTGCTGCTTCCATTTACATTTAGATTTATTTTCACACAAATATTTATGTTTGCCATAAATGGCAACAAGACGGATAGTTGGCCAAACACAAAACAGACATTTCCATCGATTGAGATGCGAGTGAAATAAAATTTTCGACTTTATTGCAGATACACGATACGGGAGAAGCGGAGTCTGGACGAGATCGAGCTGGTCAGTGGAGGAGGAGCCCGGCTGATTGTTGACACTGCCCCCGATAATGTTTACACAGCTCAGGCTATAGAGCGAAATGATGATGATGATGGTGATGATGATGGTGATGATGGGCGGAGTGCTGGCAGTAAACGCATTACGTATACGCCGCGTGTCCGCGACAACAATCAAATTTCGCTTGCGGAACGTGATGAAGTGTTAAACACATCGTCAAACGCAGAACCGTCAGCCAATAATTTGGACACTCCGCTGGGCTATGGCCACGCCCTGGTCCTGCTCCTCATGCAGGTGGATGAGTCAGTGCTGGTCTTCCTCATTGTCATGCTAATCTGCGGGATTGTCTACTCCTGTGAGTTGAGCTGTCCTCGTCGCCGGGTTGACCTCTGACCGCTGACTTTTGCTCCTAATCTGTCTGTGTTTGCTTACAGTCCTGCTGTGTATCCTCTCCAAGCCGGCCATGAACGAGATCTTCCTTGTGCTCGTCTCCTATGTCATTCTGGGCACCTTCCTGGCCATCGAAGTCGCCGTCAGCTATGCCATGCAGCCAAGGTTGGTTTACTGGTTATTTATTAAGTGTACACAGGGAGAATAATCTATTTCATATTTGTTAAAGTCTAATTTAATAAGAATCCAACTTTGGAAAGCCGAAGTTTCTATATCCTTTCGGTTTTCTATATGAAAATAATTCCCAGAAGTCCTTAAATATTCGTATAATTTTCTGAACTTCCTATAACTTCTCTCAGTGTTCGCCAGCTGTTGCCTGGCTTGGCGAAATTAATCATTCACGGCTCGCTAATTGCAAGAACTTGGCCGGCAACAATCAGCTAAAATCCTGCTAAGCAAACAACCACATCTGTGCTATCCTTGGTGCTAATCGCTCTTCTCGTGTCCAAATTTCTCCTCTCCGGCAGCAAATCCTTCAATGGCAGCGCCTGCTGCATAGTCCTCATCTACATGACATACACGATGCTGCCCCTGCGTCTCCGGGAGGCTCTGATCGGTGGCATCCTTCTGAGCATCGTCCATCTGTACACCTGCCTGAGGTTCACCACGGCCGCCGCCGCCAGGGAAGATGAGCCGACGGAGGCAATCAAATGGGAGGAGGTAAGTGGCAGACAGACGAGACACGTGTGGTCTGAGCCGTGGTTAAGTCTCTGTGCTTTAAAAATATATATTATAATATGATAAATAAATTAAATTAAGTGGAGCAGGAGTACAGATCTAATTTCAAGGGCTTTATCGTTGTCAAAACAATATAATTAGTAAATTACTTTCTACATTTATCTTTAAAAGGCCAAGTTTTTCGTTCTCGAATTTCATGGCCAACTATAGCTAGGGTTTCCGATGTCAATTGACTTTCCCCTCTTGTTGTTTACATTTCAAATGAAGCATAGAGCCCATTTATCAACAGGTTTGGCATTTCCACTGAGCCGCAAATGCAAATTGATTTAGCGAACAATAAAACTGAGACGCAATAAGGAGAGGCTGAGAACTTTAATTGCCTTCCTCGCAAGGGAAAATGGGAAAATCAGTAGCGAAAAACAACAGCAGCAGCAGCAGCAGCTGAGAGTGGCACGTGTCCAGGACCTTCGAGTAGACATAAATGAAATGAAATTAAATTGCCGCTAAATTGAATGAAATCGAAGATGTAAAGGGAGCGCTCTTCCTTCCAGCCTCCTTAAGTGTTGTTTTCCTTGTATTTATGGCCTGTAATGTCATTAATGCCCACCAATTCTCCCCCCCGCAGCTGCTCTGCACTCTGGTGGCCCTGCTTCTGGCCAATCTCACTGGCGTCTACACCCACTGGCCCAAGGAGAAGGCCCAGCGCAAGGCGTTCATCGAGACGAGGCAGTGCATCGAGGCCAGGCTGCGGACACAGCGCGAGAATCAGCAACAGGTGAGTGCTTTTAGGAGAAATATTTCCTTTTAAATTAGGAGCTAATATAATTGAGGGTGCTTTGAACAAGTAAAATGTGTATGGAGTAGGCAGAGTAACCTAGATACAAGATTTTAAAAAGAAGATAAATGTCGGAAAATATTTTTATATAAATAAATGAGAAAGATTGCTAGCTTTACTAACTTTAATAAAAATACACAACAGTTAAGAAACCTCTTACTGGGCTAGCATTCTGGAACCATCCAATCTCCCGCAAAAACCACTAACCGAAGCTGAAAATATGCCTTGACGGGGAACCCCCTTTGGAGGCGCAGACAAAGCAATTTCAGCAGGTGTCATGTGTGTGAGCAAACAACATGAAAAGGCCAACACGAGCAAAAGCAAGTCAAACAAATGAACAGAGAGCGAATTTCGCACAAATTGTTTGCATCAAACGGAATGTTGATTGAGGACCAGCGGGAAACTGATTCATCTCCCACGTATTTTTCAGTGATTTTTGGTTGCCTTTTATCTGGAACACAACAAACTAAGGACACTTCAAGCTGAGAGTGTCAGCCCACGCGGTTCCATAATTTGGCGGCACCTTTTGATGGTGACTGTTTCAGCTTTAAGTCACACAGAAAAATGTTCAAAAAAATTGCAGAGAAAAATGTGATCATAAAAGGGTCTCTCCGAGAATGTTTTCAGAGAACTTTTCTCTATCAATTCATTTCCCATGTAAATAAATGTTAACTTTAATTTATACACACCGATCCCAAAGCCAGATTTAAATTTAAGTCTCTTTTTTGGGGGTTGGCATCGCTTTGTTCCACATGTAGCATCCTGTAATGGATATGGGGTATTAACCGGAGATCCATTTGTTGCAGGAACGCTTGCTGCTGTCGGTGCTGCCGCGTCATGTGGCCATGGAGATGAAGGACGATATTGCGGGCCAGCCACGTGACACACAGTTCCATAAGATATACATCCAGCGGCACGAGAATGTCAGGTGAGTTGTCCTGCAGCAGGACCTGCGGGTGTGCGTGTGCGGGTGCGAGTGTGTCTCTGAGTGTGTGCGAATTTATTTGCATGCAGAGTCAATAAATTGTTCGGCTGAGAGTCTCTGGATGTCTGAGCGTGTAACGCGAGCAATGAATTTGTATGCAAAGCCAAAAAGGAGCTAAAGCAACTGCACACAGATACACACAGAGCACTCAACCAAGCATAATAAAGCATACTTTGGGGCGCACCTGTTTGAGCCAGAAATGTCGTCTGTCTGCCGCTATTCCCTCGCTTCCTTCCAAACGGAGTTGCTAAGATTTCTGTCCCAAGTTGCCAAGGCATAATATATGGAAAATAGTTGGAATACTGATGCAGGGTTGTGTTGGAAAATAAGATTTCTCATGGAAATAAAAACGGAAATAAACTTTTTGTGTCACAATTTAAGCAAAGTAAATCTTTAACAAAATACCTTGGTTTTCCAAGGACTCTTTAAGCATTTTATTAATTTATTTGTATTATTTCAAACACAATCCTTAAGTTCAGAGTCCCCTCTTCAGGGTATTCTAGATTTTAACTCTCAAGACGCCCTGCCAGTTTATATGTTCACCCCACCAAAAGTTTACCTCAGCCATTTTGTATTAAATTACGCGCTGAGCCGACTAAGCCCTTCTCAGTTACGAGTCGTAAAATCAGCAAGAAAGCAGAGCCAGGAACACGAAACAAGTGGCAGTGCTAACGTGGCTCTGTCAACACATGGCGTTTTAGGCCAAGTGAAGGCGAACGTGAAATGGTTTTAACGTCATTAGATTTACGAGAATAAATAACCGACACATAATTCAGCCTAAGACAAAAAAGGGGGAATAATCTTCCGGAAGAAGGAAGCCAACAGGCCGGAGATTTAAATTTAAAACTCAATTTTAACAGCTGTTTCGGGTAGGTGCAAGTTCTCACAAATACAAAAGTACAATATCTAAATCTTTAAATAAGGAGTTTGTTTAAAATTTTACTGTTAAAGCTTTAAGTATCATTTTAACAACTTGTTATTGTTACGTTCTTTTGTTTATCTTATCTGTTTGCCATTTTCTGAATCCCCTCAAACTCTATCTTTCATCTGTATCTTTGCTTTTTTTCAAGCATTCTCTTTGCGGACATCTGCGGCTTCACCAGCCTCTCGGATCAGTGCACCGCCGAGGAACTGGTGCGTCTGCTAAACGAGCTCTTTGCCCGGTGAGTATGGGGAATCGGTATTGGTCCTGCCTCCTCAATGGCAGGTTGTGGCCATAATTAATGGTAAACAGTTCGGACACTTGGCCAAAAAGTGGCGACCATGCTGAATATTGTCTTTAAATTGGCACATATTCAGGATCGTTGACTTCACTTTCAGATTAGATTTATTAGAAATTAAAATTCTAGATTTAAAACGAATAGGATCAAGTTCCTTTGTTATGCCTAAACCTTTCTTAAATCACGATAGGTTCTGTATAAACTTTTAGGTAAATTTCTAAACCATACAAGAAATTCTAAATTTAATAAACTTTTCCCAGTGTAGTATCTATCTGTCTGGGTTGTTGTCTTATTCATGAAATGGAAACCCAGACAGAGCCTGTGGCTCTGTTAATTGCTTCAAGTGAGCGCAGGAAAACTGACCTTGGGGCAAACAAATAAAGCTGCTGACCTTTCTATGGCCCGACTTAGGCAGTAGTAACAAGTTGCTTTTATGGTTGAACGAGAGAGGAAATTTGGGCTTTAGGAAAGGGGTTTTAATAGTGGGTTAATGTTTTCCAGGCACTTTAATTTCTTGGATTTTTGTTCAAGAATTTCCAGAGTTAATGGTAATTTAAAACTTCAAATAAATACAATGGTATTGTAATGAATCATTTATTTAATTGAAGGTAAATAATATGCTGTAAAGCGACACCAGATTTTAATTAACGTCTCAACCTTTGCAACGTTTACCCTTTGATTACATTTCAAGTCCTTCAAAGTTAATTCCCTTAAAGGGTCCCTGAAATGTGAACTGTCTCCCATTTGCGGTCCCGACTTCTCCGCCTTTGATTGCGATTTTCTTACCGATTTCTCAACTTCTTCATTTCCGCTTTCCACTTTTCCGTTGCAGCTTTGATCGATTGGCTGCAGAGCATCATTGTCTGCGCATTAAGCTGCTGGGCGATTGTTATTACTGCGTCTCCGGACTCCCGGAACCCCGTCCGGATCATGCCCATTGTGCCGTCGAAATGGGACTCGATATGATTGACGCCATTGCGTGAGTATCCGCATCCAGAACACAGGAACATGAAAGGATATTGCTGTTTTGCGGCTTTTGTTGCGGCTGCACTACAAATACCCCCTTTTTTTTCTCTTTTTTCTGGGGCTTTTCCAGGCTGGTCCGCGAGGTGATGGCGGTGAATGTGAACATGCGAGTGGGCATCCACACGGGCCGCGTACACTGCGGTGTCCTGGGCCTGGTCAAGTGGCAGTTCGATGTTTGGTCCAACGATGTCACGCTGGCGAATCACATGGAGAGCGGCGGGATACCCGGGTAAGTCTGTCCACATCTAATCTATAATCATATATCCCATCTCCCATCTCTGGAATCCTAACTGAACTTAATTGATCTTGGGGTCTTTGGCTGTCATCGGCTGACACTTCAAAGTGTCTTCTTTCTGTTCCGGTTCTTCTTCCGGGAAAATCCCCAGAAATTCAATTCACTTTGCTGCCTGCCATACCCTGACCAAATTCAATTTCACTCTGTGGGGAATCCAATTCAAGCCATTGAAAATCCCGTTTCGGTCAGTTCCAGCCACTTCTGGGCGACAGCTGTGAATAATGGCTATGAAAGGCAGTCGTTCGTAATATCTGCTTCTTACACACGGAAAACTCTGGCCGGGCGGGCGAAAAAAAAACAGTTGACAAGTTTTCGCGGCGCACAATTAAAGCCAAAAGTTGGATTGTTGAGCACCACCTCCCATAGAGGCACTTGAGAGTCCAAAAGTGTCGCCGCTCTGCGGATGTCCTTCGGGTTGTGCCCCTCCTTTGTTGGCTTAATCGTTGTAATTGCCACACAAATCGCACACAGCACATACACAAAGAGCATTTTGCATGCGTCTTGTGGCCAGCTCAAGGCGTCAAGTTATTGGTAACTTGCGAGCACTTGCCCCACCTCTTCGGAAGCTCTCAAATAGCCCGACGCCCAATCGATTATGGCCCACAACTTGCAACGCACCCGACTTGAGGCATGCCACGCCCACACCCGAACACCCACAACACCCACCACTGATAAGTGCCCTCGGAACAATATTTTGTTGCTGTTGATTCAGCTGCACTCACTTCAACACTCGAGCAATTTGTTTCTGTTCATACATATACCCTGACACGGAAGCTCAGGCTTGATGAGCTGTATATGGCTGATACTGCGGTTTGTCTTTTGTTTAAAAAATATTTATGAAAGGTTTATATATAGAGGAAGAATATTATTTTAAAAGCAGAAATTTGCAAGGCATGAAGGACGTCATATAATTTTAATAATCTTAACAAGCTTTGATGCTAGACATATTTATTATTTTATCTAGTTTATAATAAAACTACTTTCTCTTGAAGCATAAAAACATTTCTTAAAATAGTAAATAAAATGGAATATATATATAGTAGGCTCTTCGACTTAAGTTAATTGCTTTGCCAGTATCCCGACTTAACAATTTGTTGAATTTTTTTTAGTAAAGTCAAACATTTTGTTACCAATTACTGAGGTATCCATAAAACTTCTATAAGACCGACATGGGCATTGTTCCGAGTCAGCCATTTCTAAGTAGCGAAGAACTATTCCGCTATCGTCTGTCCAGTGGCCTGTCCACAAAGCAGCTGGAGAGTCTGTACAGGCGCTTCTGTGACCTGGATCGCTTCGAAGAGGGCTATCTGACGCCCACCGATCTGCTGCGCATTCCCCAGCTGGCCCTGAATCCCATGTACCGCCAGGTGGTGGACAGCTTCTTTCCCAGCCATGAGCACGATGCTCGCCTGGGCTTCGACAAGTTCGTGGAGATCTTTGCCATTATCCTGAAGCCGCAGTCGAAACCCTTTGGTCGTGCCAAGCCCGGTCGAGCGGAGAAGCTGCGGATGCTGACCCGGATGTTCGACTGCAGTCAAAGTAACTGCATTAAGCGAATTGACTTCCAAAAGACAATTCGGTATCTTCTGGAGCAAGGGAACTACGTAGAGAACGAAGTGGCGGTGGAGCTGATGCTACTGGAGCATCAGGCCTTTGGAAATAGCAAAATCGATCGGATCTCATACGAGGAGTTTGAGGAAAAACTCCTGGCTGCCGATATAGATCTTACGAGCGACAAGTGGTCATCGAAAGATGAATATGAACGTGATGATGACGACGTGGTTGAACGTATCCCATTGGTGCCACAGGACAGTATCCTTGAAAGGCTTACAACCTGGATCTCCTATTATTTCCTGTCTATTCGGGATATTTTTTATCAGTAGCAAGAATAAATAAGTAAGGAATCATAAGTATTTTTTATTTATAGTCAGTTTAACTACCTCTAATAAGCAATCAACCGATTTTGCTTTCCCTACGGCATATTAAGAGTATTACAAAATATACTTCAACAGAAAATAGTGTAGTTTGCCGAGTCGAAGTTATCTTTCACGAGTAGCTTTACCATGTTCTTCGCCCGCCTTCGGTGTTGATTTTTTGTGAATATTCACGCTGCGACTTTGGGTGGAAGTTTAAGTAACTGTTGAGTTTATTTGGGTCAACCGGGCGACGTCAGCTCGTTTGTTAGCCCTGTCCCGGGTGAAATTAAAAGCAAATAGCTGCAGTGTTGGCCCTGGCTATATGTAGCAACAGCTACTACTCCTGGTATGCCTTGGCTGGATGCCTGATAAGCTGCAATTTCTGAGCCGAGAGTTGAGCGAGCGTGGCATGTAAAGAGTTCGTTAGCAGGCGGGAGGAAGTTGCCTGCCCCGGGGAATGTGGACTGCAGCAATCCATAACAAAGCGTCGTGTAATTATCAATGGAATCAACAACAGGCCAAAGGAGCCGGAGGGCTCCAAGAAGCCAGGCGCATCTGCAGCCAAGAACAGCATTAAAAACAATTTAGTGAAAAAAAAAAGAAAAATCCGGGGATAAAATGAGGGAAAATACGGGGAGTGGAAAATGTGCGCGTGGCTGCTATGGCGGCAGCTTGTGTGGCATCTAATGTGAGTGTTTCCTGCGGTTAACTGCATTTTCCAACCAACCACATGTCCTGCAAAAAAGAACTAACCCTAAGCCGGTAGAGATAATCATTAGGATGTGTCCTTTGACATTATATATATACATTTTTTTTTTCTAGACGCGTTCATATCACCAAGGAGACCTTAAAGTGTCTGGATGGCGACTATGAAGTGGAGCAGGGCAAGGGCAACGAGCGCAACTCGTATCTCAAGGATCACCAGATAGAAACCTATCTCATAGTGCCCGGGGATATCTACCGGCCGGTAAGTTAACTTTTCTATTTTCATTTTCTCTGTCTCCTTTTATATATTTAAATCCTCATTTTTTGCAGCACAAAAAGTCCCGGAATCGCCTGCAGGTGAATGGAAATATATCCAAAGAGCTGCGCATGATGGGTCATGGAACAGCCCAGAAGCACACATCAAAGTAAGGGTTTTAATATTTGTTACCAAAGAGTTATTCTAGAACTTATTGAATTTATTATTTTAATTATTTATTTTTATTATTGTGTAATTTTAGATTTGGCTTTGGAGACAGCTCGGAGAGTGCCAAAGATCCCGAAGATGAGGTGAATGAGTATCTAATGCGTGCCATAGATGCCCGCAGCATAGATCACCTGAGGGCTGAGCATTGTCAGTCCTTGCTGCTGTGCTTCAAGGACAATGTGCTGGAAAGAAAGGTAAGTTAGCTTAAAAAATTTAATCTTAAAATTATAATACAAAATTCCTTTAAGCCTTAATTGTACTGAGCAGGAAGGATATTGCTTTAATACATATAAACCTGAATAACTTCAGCCCAAAATTTACTTGGCCTGTGTTTCAAGATGCCTAACTTTAAAACAACAAGCAGTGTACCTAGTTCCAAGCCATTGTTTCCCTTTGTAAAGAGCACATGTTTATTTATTTACAAAATGTATAGGAATATTATAGCTAAGCCATACTTTCAACGCTTTGTTTTTCAGTACGCCAGCGAGCCGGATCGCATGTTGTGTGTTTACTTCTACTGCAGTCTGTTGGTGCTGCTCGGAACGAGTGCCATGCGCCTGGTGGTGTTCCAGAGGTGAGTGCGGGATTGGGTTTGGGAATGGGAATCTGTATGGATGAGCTGAATGCCACCGTTGCATTGCAAATGGGCGTCCGAGTGCAATGTGGCGATGCGATGTGTTGGCCGCTGGCTTTTGACTCCTTTGCATGCACACGCTGCGTATACGTGTTGCCGAAAAAGTTGCTCTATTTAAATTGGCAACCACTTCTCACTCCCGGCACTCTCTCTCTCTCTGATTGCAGCTCCCTGTTGACTCTGGCCTTGTCCACAGGCGCTGTGCTGCTGCTCGGGCTGCTGGTATTTCTGGTGGCATGTCATAAAATCAACTTTCAGGTGAGCACCCACACAGAAGCACACAAAGAGTGAGCAAAGGGGAATTGTTGACATTCTGCATTTTTCATTCGGCGGAATGCCAAAACTTTTTAGCTGCCATCGGACATCAAACGGTTCTCATTGCGCATTCATAGCAATCGCAGGATATCGCAGTTTTTCGCCTTCGCCAGCGTCGCTCTGATTGTTCTCACCACCCTCCTGGCCATGGTAAGTGTACATGAATATATGTATATATTTTTTGTAAATCTATAAATTGATGGGTGTATTCATCCTCTAGTAATTGGTTACCTTTATAATATGCCATAAATATTTGAGTGAAAATTCGAAAAAGACAAGCTACAGCGTAGTCATTTTAATTTAGTTACGAATGCCGCATTATGACAGCGAATCAAATTAAAATAAATGGTTTCTTTTGGCATTTATAAATTTATGAACATAGTAAAGAAAAGGGCAAGGAAGCTACTGAAGGTATAATAATTATTTTTAACATGGAATTGAAGTATAAATTTAGCTACATTAAATTAAAAAATATCACTTTCGATGATAGAATTTACCGAGTTATACGAAATATTTTTTTTAAGGTCCTTAAAAATATTATTAAAATATTCAATGCCTGAGGTTTTTTAAATAAATAAAAAAAGCTTGATTTTAAATTAAATTGAATACTATCTCCACTTTATTTATTATTCAAAACAAAACAAAATACACTTTAAATTAAAATGCTAATACTCTTTCCCCCCCAAAAGTGCATAGAATTTTACAAATGCAAAAATATTTACCAAATAAAAGTTTCATCTCGCTCTTTTCATGTGACACAATGTCAAAACTTATTTCTGACCCGAAAAACACAGAATTATGCGTTGACTTTAATGCGACATACGCTGCGTATGCGCAATATTTTGGGGAATCATTAAGCTCTTGGAGTTTTTAGCCATTTCTACTGAAAAACTGTATATCAACTGCCTTGGGGCTACTTTTTCTTCTGATGTAGGGAATCCCAAACTCGACCAAGTGAACTTTTGCGCCGTCTTGTTATATCTTTGAAGGAAATTACCATATTAGTTTGAAGCATAAAACTCTGAGATGAAGCCATTTCCGACCCTATAAATCATATATATTATTGATCAGCATCAACAGACGAGTCGATCTATACATGTTCGGACAAAAACTAATATGTACTTATTTTTCAAAATTTTATAAGGGGTAATATCGTCAAAATTGTCAAAAATTAAAAAAAAAAACCTTTAATTTTTAAAAACTTTAATATCGGTATCTATATTTATTAAACTTTAAAAATGTTAGCATAAAAAGCTTTCTGAATTAAAGTTAATAGATTTTTGTCTTAGCTACGTTTTTTTAAACTTTGATTTGTCCAAATTTATCATATGAAATTAATCATAAATATTGACCCAAAAAATGGGAATATTTTAGTGATTGACATACTTATTCCAATTCACCATTAAAATTCGAATAAATAAATTATAAAATATTATAAATACTTTCTTTCACTTTCGACCAACTTTTTTAAATTTAAATAATAATATTTTTCCAAAAAGAAATTGAGTAACTTTTCTATTAATTATCGAAATAATAATATATACAGAAAACCTTTCCAAAATTAAAGCATTGTCGGCTTAGTTATGATCGATTTTATATACGGCATCCCGATCTAATTATAAACTGAAAGCGTATATAAACATCGGCTTCC
Source organism: Drosophila seguyi (assembly GCA_008042675.1). Lineage (NCBI taxonomy): Eukaryota > Metazoa > Arthropoda > Insecta > Diptera > Drosophilidae > Drosophila > Drosophila seguyi. The sequence continues at coordinate 190,690 of VNJU01008147.1, forward strand.
CGAAAGTTTTTCGTTTTCATTTTTTTCTTGTTATCCTTCATTGGCTGTGCATTTACTTGCGGGAACTCAGGAGGAAACTTTTGCGACTAGAAATTCCAAAGAGAACGAGGCGAGGGCAACCTCTTAAAATGAATAAAAATAAAATTTACGTTTTGTAGTCCAAACAAAATCGGGGGCGCGCTTGTTGCGTTCTTCCTTTCGATGTTGTTTTGCTGGGGCGCGTCAAAACAAAAGTTTTTCCATTAAAGTTCGGCATTGGCCAAGTGCAGAGCTCAGCCAAGCCAGGCATTCCATTGAGGGGCAACGAATCCTAGTCCCAGGCAGCTCCAGCTCCGGCTCCACGTGATGAAGTGAGAGGTGGCTTTATGGGCAACTTGTTACCTGCCCCATGGCTTGTGTCTGGATCGAGTCTCCTGCCCCCGGGTTCTTTGACATTTCGCTGTCACTTTTGTGTTTGTTTCGGCCCCATTTAATGGCACTTTAAGAGGCATTCGTATTCATTTCGGGCCACGCTTAATGGCCAATCTCCAAGGGGACTCCGATGCGACTTGGACGACCTGTTGGGGAGGCTGCGTCGTTAAAATCTGCCGCAGATCGTTAAACTTGTCTAATGTGAATTTCATGGCTCGACAGCTAATTAGCAGTTCTCTCCACAATATATATATACATATAGTTCCAGGAATCGGCCCGGCAGCTGGAGTTGCTTCAGCGGAAGCTGTTCTGGCTGGATGTCAACGTAAATATAAATGTCACGGCGTATAACCATCAGGAAATGTATGCCCTGGAGGATCTGGACTCCGATTGCGACTTTTACTTGGCCTACAATGTGAGTGAATCGGGGAACGAAGTTGCTAATCTATAGTCTATATTTAAAATATTATAATTTTGAGGAGTTGCAAGTTGCTTTTAAAATTATTATTGCCCAGCTGAACAATTTATGCCCGCGGGTTGGGGTTGCATATATATACATATATAATTCCCTTATTTCATTCACAGACATTCCTGCTGCTCACGCTGCTCTCGATGATGAGCTGTGCCACCTACCAAGTGCTGCGCATACTGCTGAAGCTGCTGCTGCTCCTGCTGGCCTCCGGCAGCTACATGGCCTGCTCCACCTACTTGTACACGCGCAGCAAGGAAATAAGCCAGGAGTTGGCGTAAGTAAAACATCCAGCATTCAGCATCCAGCATCCAACTCCCAGCAGTTGGCATCCTGTACATTCTGCATTCAGCGAGGCAGCTGCGCTATCTCTGAATGAAAACGAATTATGGCGTAATGCAATTTCAGTTGGGTTCAGTGGGTCGCAAGGGGTTACAAGGACTCTCTCTGCTGAGTCGGCACCAGCTGAATTGCATTTACGGCAGCCGCAAACTGCATTAAAATTGTATTTAGCACCCATTCCGAATCCAGATGGAAACACACAGAAGCCGCCGCCCTCGGCTTCATTTATCAACCAGCACTAACTTCTCTTGTTCCTTTCCGTTTCATGTCCTTTTTGCATTCCATTGCCCTGTAATGGACCGGAATAACTTCGTCATTGTCGCCATTTTGGGGCTCCTTTTTGCTACCATCCATCCTACCAACAGCAACGAGGAGGCAATGTTGCGCTACATAATTGATTCCATCTTCCTGTTTGCATTTATGCTGGCGCTGATTTTTCACAGCCATCAAACAGAGGCCACTTACCGCCTGGACTTCATTTGGAAGCTGCAGGCCACGGGTGAGACAAGTTTAATTATTATTATTTCAAAGGCAATTGGGCGGGCAAAGTGTGCAAATGGAAACCGAGTGAAACTACTTTCCAACTTTGCGAAAAATGATTCAGAAAACTTTTTCAACTGGTCAAAGGGAATGCGCTGGAGTGCTTTTAAATATAGTTTTCAACTAATTAAGACATTTTAAAGTTAGATTCTCTTGTAATTTACTATGCGGGCGAATGAAGGACTAGTGTCTCACACAATTATTGTTTCCGAGAGTGTACTTTGAGGTGGAGAAATTTTTGATTCAATTATTTTGAAGAGTAGTTTTTAGTTATTGAAGGAAATGTATTACAAGGGAAATTATATTTTCCCCAGCAACTTTCACACTAACTTAATATTCAACTTCAGCAAGTAGAAGCCACTTTTATGGTCCCATTAAGATACCTTAATTAACTTCCAACTACAAAGTAGGGCAGCTCTTAGTTTCGCGTAAATTCCAACTCAGAATATCACGTATACGCACGGTTGGCAGCATTCCCCCAAATTCACAAACGTCGAATATCCGTCACTCATGCGTACATTTCTGTTGCAGTTTAAGGGAAACCCCTCGTTGGATTCTGCTGATTAAAATTTGAGAGTTGGTTGAAAAGTTGTGAACCATTTTCCTGCGTTTATGACGTCGCTTTTTCCTTTTGACACACTGTCAGTGATTCGAAATGATTCGCAGACAGAGAGAGAGAGAGGAGGAGAGGGTCGGAAAAGTTTCGGGACATAAGCCACTACATTAGTATTAGTGCACAATTGCAATGCCCTCTCTCTCTCTCGTTGAGATGCACTCAGACATTTTCCACCGAATTTCCTTGTTTTTTTGTACTTTCCTTTTCCGATGTTTTTGTTTTCCGGCAATGTGGGCGAGCTGAGAGCAGCTCTGTTTTTGCGCTTTTACTTTACGCTTCGGTAAACTGATAAACTGATATTTCAATTTCACGCTTATGTTTTTTTCCGCTCTCTTTTTGGTCATTTGTTGGGAATATTTCGCAGAGGAAAAGGAGGACATGGAGCATCTACAGGCTTATAACCGTAAACTGCTCGAAAACATTCTGCCCGTTCACGTGGCCGAGCATTTTCTGAGCCGCGAAAAGCACCTTGACGTAAGTACACAATTATACAAACAAATAGTATTTTTTTTTACAGCTAATGGCATAAAAATGGTCGTAGAATTTTATATAGAAAATTATATTAAATTAACTGAATATTATTTTACGTTGAAGAATCATAAATGGTCATTGGTTTTGGGATCAATAAATTGAGAACATTTCATCATCGATCATCATCGATTTTTTTTTGAGATATTAAAAAAAGTAGGTATTTTTTTTAGGATACCCAAGCTAATTCCACGAAATCTCTTTTCAAAATAAATACATCAAACATTTCCTCTTTTCAATATACAATTTTTTTAAACGTATAAATCGTTGGAATATTTATTAAACAATTAAAACTTTGTGTAATAAAGCCTTTAAAGCGTTCTACAAAAGTGCTCTCAAAAATATAAGGAATAAAATCTGTGCCATTAGCATAGCCACTATGCTGACTTTAGGTGTATGTACACGTTTTCAGACATATAGTGGCTATATATTCATGAGGCGTGCTGGCAAACTGTTCAACATATTAAAAAACTTTGTGGCTGTGAAATCTGCGCCAAGGGGAGGAGCGAGAGACGAGGCAGAGGACTCAGATTGGAAAACGACCCAACAGGAGGGCTTAAGGGGAAATGTGGGTTAGGAGAGGCAACTGGGAGTCCTGATGGCGATGCTGATGTGACCACGTGTATGCGGCCTGAAAACATTTCGCTGCACTTGCCGCAAGGTGGAAAGTCAGGGGGTTTCGGAGTGGGGAACAGTGGCAGTAAATGGAACAAGTCTGGGGGGCTGACAGGGCGGGGCAGTCTGCCGCATTAAATGCAAATTCAACAAGCTTAGCCACTTTTGATGGCCACACACACACACTTTGCACAAAAGCCAATGAGCTCAGCTTGAGCCTGGCAAACAGAATCTTACATGAAAATCATTGGATTTCGGTTTATTTCTCGAAGGCAGTAATTTATTTGATTTTATTTGCTGTTTAATTGAATTCGGAGTACTGGAGGCTAAGCTTAGATTTAAATTTCTGAGTAATACTGCTAAAATAAGGCTTAAGTTCCTTGAAATACATCTTAAATTTATCTCAACTTCCTCACAGGACTTGTACCACGAGCAATGCGACTCGGTGTGCATTCTGTTCGCCAGCATTCCCAACTTCTCCGAATTCTACGTGGAGCTGGAGGGCAACAACGAGGGCGTTGAGTGCCTTCGTCTGCTAAATGAGATTATCGCCGACTTCGATGAGCTGCTCAGCGAGGAGCGCTTCCGGTGAGTCCCGTGCATCCGTTTCCGCCTAGCCACTTTGGGGTTTGGTCCATTTCCGCTAAACTCACCCTGTTGTCCCCCTTCCCGCAGCTGCATTGAGAAAATCAAGAGCACGGGCGCCACCTACATGGCGGCATCCGGCCTCACGGCGAACACCTGCGACCGGGTGAACTTCAGCCATGTGACCGCCATGGCGGACTATGCCCTGCAGCTGTTCGACAAGATCGAGGAGGTCAACATGCACTCGTTTAACAACTTTCGGATGCGGATAGGTGAGGAAGCTTTGGCACAAAACTTTGTTTTGCTGGAATTTACATAGTTTTGGTACACGGAAAAAAAGTCCATATATTTTCAATGATTCTAGGAATTTTGTTTAGATTTATAAACCTGCCTAAAATGTCCGTTTCCTTTCTATAACCTTGTTTTCAGGCATCAATATTGGTCCTGTGGTGGCCGGCGTCATTGGAGCCTGCAAGCCGCAGTATGACATCTGGGGCAATGCTGTAAATGTGGCTTCTCGAATGGACTCCACGGGTCTGGTGGATCACATCCAGGTGAGTCCAAGAATCTTGATTTAATCACCAGCTAATCGTGGGCACTCAGGTGGCTTTCATGCCGCCGCTTCACTTTCATCGAAAGCGAAAGTTGTGGGCTGGAATTTCATGTTTGCGAAAGTTTGCAAATGGAATGGGCTGCTGTAGTAGCCACGCCCACCTAATCAAGGTCCACCAACTGGGCTGACCACTTCAGCGCGAAAGTTTTTAGTGTCAACGAAACTTTTTCCCCAAGGAAAAGAGGCGCAGATAAAGGTACAAAAATACGGGATGAAGATACCTTTTACATCAGGGTGGGTCGGGCTTTGTTCTAAATAGTATTTTTTAAATATATTTTAATAAAAGAAATACAAGTATTTTTTATTTTCTATTTATTTTAAGTAATTTGTTGGAGTATCTCTTAAATACAAATTAAAACAGGTCAAAGCTATATTTTATTATTTATGAAATGAGTTCTCAGTATGGCAATGCTGTGTTACCTTAAACAATTTTATATTATTTTACTAAGCACAAATATTTCCTAATTTTAAAAGTAAGCTCGAACCACCCTGATGCTGAAGTGTGTGCAAATACAGATACAAATACACCTGCAGATACAGATACAAATGCGCATTTGATTTTATTTGTCGAACGTCGTCGACGCTGTCAATAAAACGAAACGAAGGCGAAAAAAAATTTGCAAGAGAAATAAATTATTAAGCGGCCAAGTTTCGGGAGACTGGGACTCGTATAGGGAGTGGCCATGCTATTGGAGGACTCCTGCTGGATGTCCTGGGTGTTATCATGAAATATGTAGTCAAGGGTTGGGCGCGGGTGAATAAATAAAGCTGAGCCAGCTCCTTGTGCCTTCCTGCGGCAGCCATTGAACTTGTCAGTTGGAATTTATGTTATTGCTTGTTCTCTCCCACCCCTTCGCATGTTTGTTCCACCTGTCCAGGTGACACAGGAGACCCAGCAGATCCTGGAGGCACGTGGCTTTGAGCTTACCTGCCGCGGCAGCGTGGACGTTAAGGGCAAGGGCTCCATGATCACCTACTTCCTCAAGGGCAAGAAGCCCATCGAAGTCAAAGAGGAGCTGGCCAAGGCCGAGGTTGAGCCACCCAAGACGCTGACGTTGAGCAAGGAGCCGGAGAAGCCAGCCAGCGATGTGGAGAAGCAGCAGGATCCAGTTAAAGAAGATCCTTCGGAGCAGGAAGATGACCTGCTGCCCTCGCCGGACATCGATCTCAATTCCAATATGCAGAACTTGACGGCGCAGAGGAGGAAGTCCCTCTGCCGACAGCACAACATCTCCTCCTCCTTCGGTACTACGGTGAGCAGCTCCACGGGCATCACGCCCAGCATTTCCAACAGCTCCAGTGTGGTCACCATCGGAGCACTTCCCGCAATCCTCCGAGGTGGTAATCCAGCCTCAAATCCCACGGCCACCGACAACTGCTCGGAATGCGGGGGAGGCAGTAAATCTCTGGCCACTCCCACTGCTCCCCCAAGGACTCTGGTGGCGGAACTCAAGGATGAGATAGCCAGGGATGAGAAGATCGGCCTAAAGGACTCCATTGAGAACCTAGAGATCCTGCTCAAGAACAACATCAGCCTGTCGGATCTGAGCAACAAGCAGCAGCAAACTCTCCGTGGTGAAAGCGCTTCCACCACCACGACCCTTCGCAAGAGGGACACCATCGTAAGCTTCAATGTGACGGAGACTGTGACCACCACAGCCACTCCGTTCTCCTCCTCATCCGGCTCCTCGACCTGCTCCTCGCAGCAAAATAAGCGCCGATCGGTGACCACCATTGCAGCCAGTTGCACCACTTCCACCACGATGCGCCTTCTGTCCAACGAGAGCCAGAGTTCCACACAAACGGCGCCGGGAACACTCGAGAGTTCGGTGCCCGGCCAATCCTCCACGGAGACCGCCTCCCAGGACTGGCAGCCACGGACGGCCACGCTTGAGCCCAACCGGAGTCCCATCAAGACCTCGCAGTCGATGAGCCCCATTGGACAGCTGACCACCGAGGTGTTTATGCTGCCCAACAGCCGGAGCATGGTGCTCATCAGCAGCAGCAGCAACACGAATGGTGGATCGACGCTGGGTCTGGGTACGGCTGGCGGGGCCAGCAGCCCAAGGACAGGACTCCTTCAGGATGTCAGCACGTAAAGGATGCGCAGGCAACCGTGTAAATATGTACAAATCCAACCGGCTTAGAGGTATTATTGGGAAAGGTAGAGGTAAGGGAAAAGGTGGGGTTAAAAGTAGAGGTAGTTTTTAATGTGTTTATTGGTTATTGGATAGGTTTAGGTTGTATGTTAGCTTGTAGATTGATTGGGTTTGCGAGTATCCGGTAGAGATGAACATCTATAAGTGGGAATTACAAAATATTAAATAAATATTTCATGTTTTTCGGAAATGGTAAAGATTCCACCATGTGGTCTTAAGTAAGATGAATTTCTTAGTGTCTACAATGAATTAACAACTTTTGGAATATACTTGTTTATATTGTATACATTCTTCCACTTATAGAAGTTCGTTTCGTAGCCGCAACTCTTCCCCTTCCCCCATTGTATGATCTCGCATTTATTGTAGCTTTACATGTTGTTCCTCAGTTAGCGTTTCAGGGCACCAAATAAACAAAAACGTTTCCATATCACTCAGAAAAAGATAAAGTACGAAAGCAAAGTCTTGCACTTCAACGGGGTACCAAAGAGCATTGAGCATTAGTCGCTAGAACTGTTAGCCATTCGATAGGTTGTAAGTGAAAGGCGGAAAAGAGGTCCTTTTTGGCAAGGAGTGTAGGTGTGTAAGGTTCCTATGTGCGTAAGTAGGTAAGCTGGCAGACATTGCAGTAGTTTGTAAATTAAAATGGAATAAGTGTGTGCAAAGAAATCGAATTTATTTGTTTATTAAAAAAGGAATAATAAAGTATTTAATGTTGAAAGGGGAATGCAATGAAAGTTAGTCTTTCATGTCCTTAAACTCTTTGAAAACTAATTTATATTTTTACCCTCTTGAAACTCTTGAGAAAGTCAATATAGTATTGTATTCTCCTTCTAAGCCCAGCTCTTGGACAGCTTCCACTAAAATCTTATCTGAAATAAATATTTGTCCAGCTTTACCATATCGATAAATAGTATTTTTTCCCCGTCTGTCCTTGACTGGTGCTTTCATCAAAAAAACCAGAGATCTGTCAATTGAAGTCTGTTGAACACAAAGAGCAACAATAAATCTATATCCAAATGTTGCACAAATGATATTTTCTAAGGCCTAAGGTTTAATATTAAATGAGTATCAAATACGAATAACGTTAAATGTTAAAGCAGCATCGTTTGTGTGTAACGTTAAATGTGTTTCAATGTCTGTATGTCTCAATGTTGCTGAAAGCATCATCACTACACATATATAAATATAATTATAATATTTAAATGGATGCAGTATATATAAATTATGCGTAAAACCAAAGAAAAACCAACAAAATTCTCGCTGTGATTTCTATGAAGAAAATGTAAGGATGCATAAATTATTTTATAACCTTTTGTTACTTAGTTTTAACTCGCAACTTTTACGAAAGCCTCTCGGCCGCCACCTCTTGACTACGCCTACAGCTACGAACTATGATTTAACTGAGTGCGAAGTACATCCTATATATACTATATAGTTTATGAATAAGTGTATCTATATATCCGACTCGGTGTTGATTAGCTTTGATGTTCAGTTTGAAGTTAAAGATAAGACCAACCAAGCCTAAGAAAAACCCAGTCAATGTAAGTGTTTCATTGTCAAGCGAAAGAAATATAAAACAAAATGTGTTAATAAATGGCGCTATTAATTTGGAAACTCTAGAGTCTAGACAATATTTATTAGATCAAATCAATAGCATCGTAGTTGTTATATATATTTACAGCACTCCAACTGAGGGTCCTCACAGCTTTCTGGCCCGACGCCACAGGCAATAGTAGCCCAGGAGATGGAAGCCAAAGAATAACCCCACCATGGCCAGTATATTCCGGTAGAGATTGCTCTCGTTGAAGCTGTACTTGTCCAGCACATCCTGGCCAGTGTGAAAGCAGGGCAGGTCCGCGCTCTCCTGGAAGCAGGCTGCAAATTTATGAAAATATTAAACTGAAGTAGTTAACTGGATCTTCCTAGAACTCACTAATATTCTGCACTCCGGACCATTGAGCTATGGTCATTGCCTCATTGGCATACAGCATCCAGGAGAGAAATTGCGTCCACCAAAAGGCCACGGGTAGGGAGCTGCAAGTAAGTGGTAATCCGTCTTATAAAGGGCTTACAAATTACCTGTATATAAACACTCACTTCACTTGAATGAAAATACCAGAGGTTATCATAAATATATAGTCCAGGGGCACCAGGTAAGCCATTGCCAGGGGAACCGAATTGAAGGCTGTGGAGAAGAAGCAACCGCAGGCGGTGGCCACATTCATTACCAGCACCACACAAATGGCAGTCACTCCAAAGGCATAAAATGTGGACCTGAGACCCGTCAGCCAATAGCAGATGATGACGAACAAAAAGGGCTCAATTATCATTCCAGGTAGCTGAAATTGGTATGATTATTAAGTTAATAAATAACCTTATTGTATATAATTTAAATAGGAAAAATAAATATTTAATTAGAGCAAAAACTAGAACAAATGCGCGTGTTATATCTTTGTCTTTCGTTAAGATAACTCTTCTTTCTCTAAAGTTCATTGGTCCCTAAAAGTTTCTAACAAAAAGTTCTAGATAAAATGGATAGCTGTAGTATGTTCTTATCAGAATGACAAAAGACTTTTTTGTTTATTTGCAAGCATAATTAAGTTCATCAAATGTTAAGACAGTAAAATTAAGGAAGTTATACTTTAAATACGATATTTTTAAATGATTTTAAAATGAAATCTGAAACCCATTCCTTATATATACATAAAATAAATGTATAACTATAAGAAGTACTCACCAATGCCAAAATATTGGCGGTATAATATTGCCCCGTTGAATACAGTCCCGAGCGAGTTTCCCTCATGAACAGAGGGAATCCCTGGGGAAACAGATTCAGCACTGAGTACATGGGATGGTAGGTGTTCTCCGATATCATTATAAACAGTGCTCCCTGCACCGCCTGCACTCCCAGCTGCGATGGCTCCGTGGTGCCGGCAAAGCAGGCTCCAATGATAAATGCCATGGCAATCTTCTGTATAAATCGCATCCACTGTATGGTAGGATCCCTAAGCAATGTCAGCGATGCCCTTAGCCAGACCACATGGAACCGCTTGTACCAAGGAACGCCCCTGAAAGACTCCACCTCGGTGTCAAAGGGGAAATTTCCGGACTGTGCCATGTGGATCTCCAGATTCACCAGCATATCGCGCTGCTTGGCAGCCGAACTGACAGCAAACTGATCGCACAAGTGCTGAGCAGATCGCTGCGAGGCCTGCTCATAGCCCGGATCGGTGGCCAGGACTCCGATCAAAAAATCCGCTGGGTTGTAAGCCTCCGGACAATAGTATCCATGATTGGCAAAGAAGCTCAAAGCATGCTGAGGTGAGCCCGTAAAGGCCACCCGTCCATCAGCCAGAAGCATCACGTTGTTGAAGTTGTCAAAGAGCTGCGAGCTGGGCTGATGGATGGTGCACAAGATGGTGGTGCCCTTCTGGGCCAACTCGTACAGCGTGGCCACCAGCTGCTGGGCACTGAAGGAGTCCAGGCCCGTGGTGGGTTCATCGCAGAAGAGGATCACCGGATTGTTTAGTAGCTCCACGGCAAAGGCGAGTCTTTTGCGTTCCCCTCCGGAGAGAACCTTCTTGTCATCGCCGCTGCCAATTCGGGTTTGGGCAGCGGAGAGAAGACCGGTCCGCTCCAGCAACTCATTAATGATGAGGCGACGCTCCTCCTTGGACACCCGACGATCCAAACGAAGATGGGCCTGTAATGGGTGAAAGAAGAATATAATAATGTATAAACTAATGAGGAATCTGGCTGAAACCTGTAGAAATTTCACAAATAGCATAAGACTCTTTTTAGCGATATGCAAAGTACACAACTCACCATAAAGTTAAGATGCTCCAGTACTGTCAGCGATCCAATAAAGAGATCATCTTGGTAGACATAACCGCTGATGCGGTGCATGAAGGGCCCGATGCGCCGACCGTTAATCAGAATGTCGCCTTGAACCACAGTCCCGGCTGCATCCCAGATCCCAATGCAAATGGAGCAGATCGTGGCGAGATTGTGAGATAATGGTTAATGGATAAGCTATCTTATCGGAAACTACTAGGTAGTACAACGCGCCACTTACCGGGCTGTCGAAAGGCCAAAGTCGACATAAGTGTTGTTTTCCCGGAGCCACTGTGAATGAGAGATGAGATGTGGCTTATGAAAGGAATCTCCAGAGGAATCTTATCGCTCTGCTTGATAATCACAAGTGTCAAGCCGACAAATTGACATACTAGTTGGCACATTTTTGGGCATCGTGTTCTTTTCCACTCGACTGAACTCGGCTGCCACTGCCACTGGGGGATATATCGATTTCTTGGCCGGCTTACCTCGAGCCCATTAGAGCCATCAGAGTGCCCGGTTGAATGGCCCCCGTCGAGTTGTTGATGATCCGCTTCATGCGTTGCCCGGAGCCGCCCACATTGGTATACACGCAGAGATCCCGCCAGACCAGAGTGGCACCCTGCTCCGTGGGCGACCACTTGCTGTAGCTTCTCAAGGGTAGACTCCTCTCCGAACTGTTCCGTTTCGATAGCTTAGGAGTGCTGTCCAGGCTGGGCACCTCGATGGTGGCACCCACAGGCCCCACCAACTGCAGCTCGTGCTGCTCTATAGGTTGTTCCATAGGTTGCGGTGCTGCCTCCACATCGATCAGCTTGCTATCAGAGTCGGACATTATGTCTGGGCTTATCCTAAGTTTATGGGACTAAGTTTTGGTGACCGTTTCTCGAACCGAAGCGTGCCGCTGATGGGCACCGACTAACCAAGAGCGGGAACTGCTGAGAAGTTGTGGCCAGACAAGCTGACAGTAAGATAGACAGGTACAGTAAGCGTTAGGTAAAGAGAACAGTAACGTTGGGAGTTTTATATATTTTATACACCTTATTTAATGTCATTTAACTTTAAGTACTTCCACAGATAATTATATAAATAAAATCTTTACAATTCAGCTTAAGCTTTAACTACATTTTATAGTTTCTCATACTTCCTCCTGTACCCTGAGCATACTGTGCTGCTCTGCTCTCAGCAATGCAAATAAAGCTTAGTGAGGAAACTGCAGGGCCACCTCGGGGGTCTGCCAGGTGAGAGGAAAGCAGCGCAATCTTTAGGGTGGCCCTGGCAGCCAGCGCATTCGATCGTCTTGCAGTTTACCGACCGCTTGGGAAGCAGCGGACTTAGGCAGCGGCTCCAATTACCATTTGCCATGGCCAACGATGGTGGGAGCAGCAGCAGGAGGAGGAGGAGGAGGAGGTGCTCCAGGCCAAGCCACCGGGAAGCCCCGCAGCGCCACAGGCTAGGCAGCCAGAGCAGCCAACGGGAAAACCGCCGAGCGCTTGGAGCGCCGGCGGATGGAAACTACAATTTGATTCTCGTCTCTGTTTTGCTCGCAGCATTCGCAGGGAATTCTCACAAAGAGAACAGAGAAATTGATTCAGAAATAAAAGTCAGCTAAGCAAGAGTAATTCTCACACCTGGCAGGGAGCTCAATAAATTCCACAAAGACAGTATCTGATATATATGATCAGCGATTTCTAATTAAAGTCATTTTAACTAACGAAATGCTGAAAAATATTTACAAATTATTGAATTATTATATATACAGACTAAAAAAGTCGCCAAACAAAAATAAAATCCTTTGAAAGCTGTAGGATTAAAATGTTGAATCTATTTCACCATTTATTTTCTATAGTTAGCAATTTACTCGGGAGTATTTGATGGATTGTTGTGCCAAATGAATACTCTTTAAATAAGGAATTATCTTTGTTAAATTTCTGATTGATTATATATATAATTTTAGCTTAATTTGAAATTAAAAACTCAAAAAAAATATTGCTTTTAAGAATTTATTTATTTCTCACTCAGCTTAAAAATTATCCCATAAGTATGCCTTACGTTATATTTTTCGGAGTAAGCCACAAATATGGTATACCTTTGGGCTGGTTCAGTTTCGGAAACATTTACGATAACAATAGGCTTGCTTTAAAAATAAGTAACTTAATCTTTATGGGAAGTCATGCACAATTCCATTCATTTCTTTGTTTAGTAAATATAAAAAAAAACAAACAAAGACCTTACGATATTTATTTTGTAATAGTAACATACTAAAGCAAAAATTAAAATAAGAAAATCATAAATATTTAAAAAATTGTCATTTAAATCTGAATAATCGAAATCGCAGCTAAAAATAAATACCAACCAGCTGAGGGGAAAATCCAGGCGCTCAGTTGAATAAATAAATAAAAAACGATAACGATTAAAGTCGCAGCAATTGAAGGCAATCGAGAGACGCAGTATCAGCTTTAGTGACTGATAAGCCGATTTTGAGTGGACTGAGGCTGCCCTTTCAGCTGACAGTTGCCGGCTAACAATTCTGCGGATAAGTCGCATCGCCGCAGTTGAAATAAATATTTTTGTTTTTAATTTTTATCAGTTCAGTATGAGTGCAGTGTTATGAATTAAAATTTAATAAACAAACAAAGCTCAACAAGGCAGCTAGAAACAAAAGCGAGCATAAAACATTCGATTTGATAGGAAAGCCAATAAATCAGTGCATTTCTTAAAAGTTCATATCGCTATTTAACAGGCCCACTGAAACAGTTATCACGACAAATGGTAGGCAACGGTGTAAATCTCAAGTTAATTAGTCTATAATTTAACTTCATGGTAGAGATTCGATAAGAAATTTAGGAAATCCCATGAAATACAGCCAGAAATTAAAGCGTAACACCTTCCCACGTGTGCTTAATTAAGGCAATTATTTAATAGGTTTTTTTTTTGGTTTATAAACTAAGACGTTATCTTAGTATATGTCTATACATAGATAAACCTAATCTTGAAAGCAATTTGCAAAAAAAAACAGTCTGAGATTAATGGCACTCTGCAGTAAAGATATACCTCTTGAAAGGTAATCTTTTTTTAAAAATTTGCAACGCATACCTTCGAAGGTTAATTGAATTGTAATGTAAATATAAGAATAGCAACCTTTTGATAAGAGACATAGATTAACTTAATTGAAAGGGAACTATTAAGCAATAAAAGAAGCTAACGTGTTTTGATTGACAAAGAATACCCCACAGTTGGAGTAGAATTATAAGATCTAGTCTGTTGATAAATCTACTTGACTTCTTATGCAAATATTTAAAAAGTAATCTCCTGATAAGAGCTGCATCTTTGCAGATGCAATGATAGGCTTGCAAAAGCAAAACAAACCGTCAGAGATTATTTAGATTTCCATACAGCCAGTTGCCAGGGTAATCATAATCTAATCTAATGACAAATTTGCAACACAAATCGTCAGAGGTTAATTGAATTGTAATGCAAATTGTGTAATATAGGCACTTGCTAGTTTAAATGCTCTTTTGAAACAGATACAAGTGGAACGTGAACCCAAACACACGCAGGTTAATTGATTTGTCATGCTAATATTCACATCATTGCTTATCTATTGATAAATACCACTAATACCCCTTGGCGGTTGAAATTCAAATTCTGAAAGCTGGGCAGCATAAAAGCTTTCCCAAAAACCCTTAGAAAAAACGATAGTTTACAGCGTCGGAGAGAACGCGTGTGCGCAGAGTGAAAATGAGCGGCGCCGAGGTGAGTGGCGTTTATTGAGTCTTTTATGTTCTCCGCAAAACGGTTTGTTTTTGTTTCGTTACGCGGCTAAATTTATACCAAAACACAAAGTGCAGAATGCCGGCTGACAGTGACAATATAAGGAAAAAAACCTAATAGCTCTAATGTGATTAGTTCAAACTCCAACTAATTGAAACGAATTCACATAAATTGGTCAGACGCGATTCGCTGACTGATTACGTATACTTCTATAACGCGGAGAGCAAACAGAAAAAGAATAACATATTGAAGAAACATGCTCTGAGTGACCTTGAAATCAGCAGTGGTGGTGGCTTCAGCATGCGGCGATGTGTTTGTTTACCTTCCTAATATTTTCTGCTCTCCATTTTATTCATTCTCCTGAAATGCAGAGTGGAGTTGTTCAAGAAATATTCAAATTCCAAACTATAGTGTAACTCAAGTTACTGTCCCACCTAACGTATTGTTTACAATTCATAATAAAATCATGTCAACATGTGCTGCTGAAAGTGATTGTCAGTGAAGGCGACTGTTTGATGCTCTCGCGTTACACTTTCCTTAGAAAATTGGTGCAGAAATCGATATCAACAGCTGATATGCAAATTTTTACTATGTGACTTTTCTAGGGATAATTAAAATGGAATTTGAGACTGTCAACCAACTTTAACATTAAGATTTTAACAAGAATTCTGGTCTTGAAAGCATTTGTTGTGTACGTGTAAATTAAATATTAAAGTTGTATTAGCACAGCCTGGTTCAAGATGATTTTTATAATTAAAAATTAGTTTCACACTTGTTGCGTCAGATTACAACATTTTCATATTTAATAAAACATTTTTATATGTTTGAGCTTTTAGAAGTCTTAAAAATCGTGGCTCAAATTTTTATCATTTTAAATATGTTAAAAAACATAGAAAATATATTAAACTTTAATGAAAATGTAATTATTGGATTGAACGCTTTAACAAATATTTGAATACTAAACTTTTATTATTAAAAAACTTCAAATAAATATATCATTGATAAATAAATATAAGATACAAGGAGTATATTGTACTTGTTGGTTCAGTAAATTCTATATATTTCTTGTTTATATATATATCATATTAAGAGGACCCTTAAAACCTTTTAAAAGCACTGAAGCAACCCTTGTTAGAGCATAAGTTCGGGTTTACCTAAAACTAGTTTCAAATGCTTGGTTTGTTCCAACTCTCTCCTTTGGAAACGTTGTCATTGCCAACATCAAAATTAACCGTAAATGGAAGATGTGTCAAAAAAGCTTACATACTTTCAGGCACCGGCCGGAAATGCGGCACCGCGTCGCCACAGTCAGATCAGCCAGAACAGTGAAAATAGCGAGAATAGCGCCGGCGGCGGCAATGTCCAGACGCAGGGGGAAAGCTCAGTGCCACGCACCGCCTGCCAGTGGGTGTGGCACGTGGTGACGTCGATCTCCGTGGAGCCCACGATGTTCCTGTACATGTTCGCCTTCATGATCACCTCGGTGGTGGAGCAGAACTTTTACCTGTACAAGTCGTGCCGCGTGAACAACAATTTCACGGAGGAGGTGTGCCGCAATCTCAACCGGCCGGAGAACAAGGAGTTCAAGGATCAGTCGCTGCAGACCAATGCCTGGTTCCTGCAGTGGAACGACATATCGGCTCACATTTTTCCCATTCTGTTGGCCCTGTTTCTGGGCTCCTTCTCGGATCGCCGTGGCAGGAAGTTCCCGCTGCTCATGGGCCTGGTGGGGAAGTTCATCTACTCCTCAATGGTGGTGGTCAATGCCAGGATGCCCAACTGGCCCGTGGAGAACATTATCTTTTCGGCAACTCTGCCATCGGCGTTAACGGGCGCCGATGTGGCCATATTTGCCTCATGCTTTGCCTACATTTCGGACATATCTACGGTGCAGCAGCGCACCATTCGTGTGACTATCCTGGATGTGGTGTACCTCACGGCCATGCCCACAGGTGTGGCTTTGGGCTCGCACCTGTTTTACAATGTCTTTGATCAGTCTTATGCGGACATGTTCACGGTGAATGCTTCCCTGCTCGCAATGGCCATAGTTTACACTCTATTTGCCCTGAAGGTGAGTTCGATTTTGTATGATATATTTTGTTTAATATTTAAATCAAAATTATATGTATTTCTTCTCCTCTTTCCAGTGGCAAACCACCCCGAGACAGCGTTCCCTCAGGGAGCTTGGCTGGTGTGGCTTTTGGGGCGACTTCTTTGACAAGCAGCACGTCAAGGACTCTTTCGCGGTATTGGTGAAGCCGCGCAGGTCCCATAGGAGGAGTTTCCTCATTATCCTGCTGATCAGCATGACGCTGTACACATTCCAGCGGGACGAGGGCAGCTACCTCTACATGTATACCCTGGACAAGTTCGACTGGGAGGTTAGCTCCTACAGCAGCTTCAAGACCTTCAAGTCGACGGCCTATGTGATTGCCATGCTGCTGGGTGTGCCGCTGATGAACAAGGTCTTAAAGTGGAGGGATACGGTGAGCTCAAGTCATGTCAATAATTTCTATATATTTCTAAATATTGATCTCATAACGTCTAGATCATCATCTTCATCGGAGCCTGGGCCCACTCGATAGCCCGTCTGTTCTTTTACTTTGCCAGCAACACGGATCTCCTGTATGCCGGTGCCGTAGTCTGCAGTCTGGGCCCTATAGTGGGTCCCATTATCCGGGCCATGACCTCCAAGATAGTGCCCACATCGGAGCGTGGCAAGGTATTTGCCCTGCTCTCCGTTTGCGATAATGCAGTGCCCTTCATCAGCGGCGTTTGCTACTCGCAACTTTATCGGGCCACCAAAGATACGAATTATGGAGGCAGTGTCTTCCTGCTGACCATTGCCACCCAGATGACTGTCTTCCTGCTCATACTGTAAGTGATTTAACTAGATTTTATATTCTTTTTGTTTTACTTTAAATTTTATTAATTAGCTGCATTCATATTGTGCTGGGCAAAAACTCATTGGCCGTGCCAGAGGTTCCGGAAAAGGAGAGCGGCCTTATTGCCAAAAAGGAGGAGCTGCCGACAAATGCAGAAGAGGCGGAAAAATATTAATTAGTCCTTGCATTTAGACTTAAAATGTTCCTTAAAAAAAGACACGTAGCCTGTGAAAGGGCAACTATTTGTAAACAAACGAAAAAAAGAGTCACAATATATCATCAATATTATTACTTTTTATTGCGTTTTTATCATAATCTTTTATATATACGTAAATAAATAATAAAACAGTTTACACAAATTTATTACAATTGACTTGGTGGTCATTATTTATTTTACAAAAATAAAACCCCTTCATGGACATTCTCTATTTCTTTAACATTTAATTACATAAATTTCGTGTTTTAAAATATAACAAATCAGATTAAACTGACTGAAAGTAGACCTACGAAATCACTTGTTCTTGGAGAGGGTGCGCTGCTTCTCCGCATGCTCCACCACCTGCTCGTCCACGAACAGACCCTTCCTCCGCCGGACACTGTCCATGTAGAGCTTGGCCCTGTTGGCCGAGTCCGCCTTCTCGCCGAAGTGCATTAGCTCCTCCTCGGTGGTGGGCAGCCAGAAGGGATCGATGTCGATCACCTGTAAACAAAAAAAAAATAAAATAAAATAAAACAAAAATGTGAGTATAAGCGTGTGGTGAATGAATGGCCTTCCGGGAAATAATTTAAGCACTTGAGACGGAACAAAAGGACGAGGCGTCGCTGCGTCTATGCGCCTGCGCCTGCGCCTCGCACGGGATTGAATTTGGATTTGGATTTGGGTTGGGCTCTTGGGCTGTGTGGATTTTACAGCGCAGCCCTTTGTCTCTTTTGCCAGGGAAAGCGTGCATTTTCACATCTCCATTGTTTGGGCTCGAGAGGCTGCTGCGACAAAGGACTCGTCGCTTAATGACTTTCAAAGGACGCAGGGACACGCACATTGCGCGTTACGTGATAAGGCAGGCGCGCCAGGATACGCAGAATCCTCAATGGCGTGAAGAGCGTACCATTCCCTCCGCTTGATTGATGATTGCCTCCTGCGAGGCGAACCACTTGAGAATCTATGGTGTGAGATCTGCATTGTTTTCTCTCTGTTTTTTTTTTTTTTCTAGCAAGGACTCTTCAGGGCTCAGCGGGCGGGTGTCGAGCGGTTCACTGGAAAACCCAAACCCAGTGAGCTCTCCCACCCTACCAGGACTCGGTTTGTATACCTCCTGGCTTGCCTCATCAATGACTGAGAGACGAGAGCTTGCCCGAAAACTGATTGAGACGCTGAGGCAATGGCCTTTTGTCAGCCAGACACCGCAAATAAAAAAACATAAAAATGTACGACCTAGCTTTTAAAATTTAGAATTTAATAGCTAACAAAGATCTTATGTTTGTTTTGAATATGAAAATTATAACTTTCATTCTCTGAAAATAAATCATAAGCCTCACTATTCGATTTAGTGAAATGTTTGTTAAATTCTTCTAATAATTCATGCAATATAGTATAGTATCATCTTTAGCTAAATTATACTTCGAATTTCGATCAGTGTATGTTCTGGGCCATCTGTTCGCACTACGCTAAACTGCGGGCCCTCGAACATCTCTTCGCAATCCCATGTAGATCATTATCGGGCACAAAGTTTCGCTTGTTTAACAACAACCAACAACGCCAAGTGGGGGAATGGGATCGAAGGGGAAGCCAGAACTATAGGGAGCCACCAAGCAGTAGTCCTCGACAAGGTAAGGCCAGGCAATCCCAGTTTCGCAGTCCACAATCCCTGTCACAACACAAAACACACGATCTCTGTCTCGCTCACAGAGCTCTTGCCATCATCCTCTTTGCAAATGGTTCTGCGCATGCGCAGCAGCATCCCATCCTTAGAGTCCTATCCCCCATCCACTCCTCTGCTGTCCCACACCAATCTCGAACAGAAAACGGAGGAGACCCTGCGGCAGCTGAAGTGCTCCAGAAGTGCGCAGAACTTGCGTCTGAGCCGGGCCAGACAAATGAGCAGCCAGCCAACAGCAGGCAGATGAGTGCACTGCCAAAAAAAAAACTTGGTAATTTGCACATTTGCAAAGCAAAATGTTGGGAATATATTGCACAGTAAATGTGATAAATAAATTATCAAGGGAATCTGGCTTTGGAATAATATGAACTCCTCAAAATTCGCACTATTTTTAATTTAATAAAAACTAGAAATGAGGCTACTTTTGGGATGCCCTTAACATATATGACTTTTGGCAATCACTGCCTGTTTAATGGCCTCCAAACAACTCAAAAAATTCTTTAAAGCGATATTTATCGATATTTTTTAATTAAAATTTTTGAAAAATCGAATCGAAATCGAAATGTCATAACTAAAAAAAACTGCATTAATTTCAATTCCGAAAGCTTTTCTATGATAATTTTTATTAGGTTAACAAACCTGCATACTAAATTTAATATAAAAATAAAATACATTTTTGGCCAATTTTTGAAAATTTTAGCGATGGTACAAAATTTTGAACAAATTTAATACAATTTTTTTTACCAGACTTTGCTAAATCAACTCGGCTGTTGATGCTGATCAAAAATATATATGATTTATAGGGTCGCAAATGAATCCTTCACTACTTTGCAAGGATCTGACTAAAACTATATGGGTTTAAAAATCAAATAATTTTTTAATATTGATAAAAGTAACCCTATTTCAGTATTAAATATCATTTCCTTGCTAAACTTTTTGCCAGTGTTTTTATATATGCACATATAACCCGCCAGGAAGGTGGTTATCCACACTAATGCAGCACCACGCTCCAGATTACAGCCAAGTCAAAGGCTTCTCCACCTCCACTCCCGCTGCATCTCCACCTTCACCCGCCCCTCGAAATTCTCCCATCTCGAGAGGTACAAAAATATTAAGAAAAATATTGGAAGCAGCCGCGAAAACCAAAACAAAAATCCAAAAGCAAACGACGTGACATCAACACACACACTCGCACATGCAATGGCTCAGTTTCGAATATATAGTGTGCCATGGTAGGGTATATCGCTCTGTATCTCCATCTCTCTGGGCACACACGTGTTCCGTATCTGTGTGTGCTTATGAGTGGGGTACCTGTGTGTGTGTTTACCTGTCCGACCGCGCGCGGTTTGTATGCAGGTAATTTACGCGGCAGCTACCGAAATACGCTGCCTGTCCGTCCCCGTGTCCGTCCGCGACCAAAGACCAAGTTGAGATTATTATCGCGCGCCAGAAACTGGCTGAAAGACGACTGTGAAAGAGACCGGGCCCAGAGAATAACTCGATTCCGAGTCGAGTCGACTTTTATACGAGCAAAGACTTGGGGCCTGGGCCTTTCAAGAGCGTTCTCCGGCGAACGGACAGCGAACGGACAGCGGCCAGCGATGAGCGTCATTTTGACAGCCAGCGAGCGGACAATGCAAACCACGTTCCACTTAAGACCAACAAAAAGAACAACAAGAATGGTAAGGAGTTTGGGAAGGAGTTGGGCAGCAGGGCAACAACAACAGCAATCCTTTTGGCCACTTGGATAAACACTTGCCCAAGGCATGGATATATCCCAGAACAGAAAGATTAAATACTATTAAATTTTTATAAAGAAAGGGTAGTACTTCCTTTTCTGGCTCAATTTATAATTAAATTCTGTGAATATAAAAATTTAAATACTTTCCAGGGAGTACTCCCCACTTTTTTCTCCTTGTGCATTTCTGTGTGTTTGTGTTTATTCGCACCAGGCAGACTTTAGGGCACTGCCGTGCAATCCTCCTTCCCCTTGGCTCGAACAGCACACCCCCAGCTCCGATTGAATAACCTCCAACTCCGCCCCCAACCCCCAACGCTCCTTCCACCGCTGAAACGGACTGTCTCCAGCGTGGTAGACTTTCCCTTAGGTGGGGGTCCGGGGCAGGCAGCCAGGCAGGGTCTTGTGGCAGGTATACAAAACGAGTTATCAGATTATTTGTTATTTGTCTTGGTTCTCTGCTCACATTTTGTTGTGGCCCGGGTCTGTTATGCTTTTGAAGTAGTCCCAGAACCGAGGTCTTGCATGCAAAGCGCGACAAGCCACAGAAATAACAACAACAAAATCATATGCAACCAGCTCCAACTCCACTGCAGAC
This sequence comes from Drosophila seguyi, assembly GCA_008042675.1. Lineage (NCBI taxonomy): Eukaryota > Metazoa > Arthropoda > Insecta > Diptera > Drosophilidae > Drosophila > Drosophila seguyi. The sequence goes on from VNJU01008147.1 coordinate 212,274, forward strand.
CAAATAAAAAGCGGAGCGGAGAGCACAGGCCGAAAGTAAGACCAGTAGCCAAGTTGTTATGTTATTTTACTTTATATTTTGTTTTTCTCTCCCTCTGTCTCTTTTTTTTTTTTTGTTAGGCTGCTGGTCTTGACCCTCTTCCTGTCCCCTGCACACACACGTAATCATAATAACAATCTTCAGGTTCATCAAGTGGCCAGCAGAGGAGATGGGACTTTGGGAAGATGGGAAGTGCAGCAGCCGACGGAGGACTGAAGCTGGAGCACGGAGCACGCAGCTCAGATGGATGGATGGAGGGGCGGGGAAAAAACAAAAGGAAGCACAAAATTAAATAATAACAAAAGCGCGCAAGACAGTAGCCAGCACAGAAAAAGAGATATTTGATGGTTAGACAGTGTCAGTCATGGGCATAAGACAGCCATGAATGGGATTTTGACGAAAAATATCTATAACGCAGATTTGAATCATAGAACTTTGAAAGGAAACCTTAATAAGATCTTTAAACAGATGAAATTATACGATAAGAGGTAAAATGTCTGCACTAAATTGCATCTAAGGTAGAAAACACAACCGAAGTTTCTATACCCTTGCTGCTTGCAATTGGATCATAAAAATCGGTCATAACTAAGCCAAAAATGTTTTAAATTTAATTTGGAAAGCTTTTTTTTGCTAGTTTTTATAACGTGTATACTTCTGCATATTAAATATAAGATTTAAATAATTTTAAATTTTCTTGAATTTTTTACAAGTTTAATGATGTAACCCCTTATAAAATTTTGAACAAAAAATTTTTTCAGCCAAATGTGTCTAGATCGATTCAGTTATTTATGCTGATCAAGAATATATATGATTTATAGGTTCGGAAATGACACGTTCACTATGTTTTAAGCTTTTGACTGAAATTATAAACCGAAAGATCTAAAAAAAAATAAATAAATCTTAAATTGAAATCACTAGCGTTTTTTTAAACCCTTGTGAATTAACTTTGTACAATTTTAATAATTTTTTAATAATTTAGAATATTTATTGGCATTTTTAAAAACCCTAGTTCTTGATATTTTTAAGAATATTTTCATGAGTAAATTCGACTCTTAGTCTTATAAATGTTAACATATAGCATCAATTGAACTTAAATTTAAGAAAATAAATCCAAACTTATTAATATTAAAATAAAATGTCTTTTTTCTCTAATAAACCCATTCCAACTCTTTCAGATTTTCACTATGACACGCACTGTCCCAACCTAGTGCCTGGCTCTGCCTTAATGCTGGCTACGTGAAGTGAAAACCCTAAAGGCAATGGCCACAAAAATTATGATATATGAAAACGGAAAATTAGTTTTTGTTCTTTTGGGTTTATGTTTCAAGCGGCCCCAGTCTGCAGCTACCGAGTTGCATCTTCCATCTTGCAGCAGCTCCAAGCTAAAAGGTCATCTGCGGAGATGAATTCTTGCGGCTGTTGATCTGCCGATAATGCAGAGATGCTTAACGAACTTATTGTGGGCCATGATGCGGCAAGAAATCGGAATGGCTTTTTGGGAACGTTAACTTTAGACCCCACAGCCCCTTCTCCCCCACCCTCTGTGTTAACCCAACCCACCTCTGGGCCCTTTTCCCGTTTTCTTTCCCTCCAACCAGAAGTTGGCCACTCGAGTGAAGTTGACGCCTTCGTTGTTATTATGGGCACGTGACAACTGCGCCCACGGCTGAGAGCCCTGCCCACTCACCTGGCAGGTAAGTTAAGGTCCACGAAGAAAAAACAACAACAAAGCTAAAAGGTGTCGGGGGGGAAAGGTGTAAAGGGGGGAGGTGGCAGAGGTGGCCAGTGGCCAACACACATGTGGGCGTGGACGGAAAGTGCTGAAAAACCAAGCGTTTTTAATTGCTCGAGCGAAAGGTAAGCTGAAATCCTAATTGTTTTCGCTTTACCTTCGCCCAGAATAATGATGGAAATTGTAATCGAATATCTTTCAGATACTTTTCCACTTGTGCCGGCTAAACTAGTTTCCGTTAAGATTTCCACACACAGATAAAAGCTAACAGAGATTGACTCGTTACAGAGAAAATAAAATTCAATTGTTTGTTTGCTTTAAAAGAAAAACGTACAAAGTTTTAATTTAAGATTATTTTCCAATCGAAACTTACTTTAATTTCTTTCTCTGTTAACTGCATTGCCCCTTTTAGTTTTCCCCTCACCCCTTTCACTTTTCCTGCTGTCTGCCGCTGGAAATGCGTAAGAAATTATACGAAGCAACAACATCTTCGAAGCCGGCAAAACTTGAGCTGAGAAATAGAAAATCGCCGGAAGTCATTATACAAAAACTTGTTGTTATCGATTGGTTGGGCGATATGCACTAATACTATTCCAAATACACAAATACAAACACACATACCAATGCCAAGTGTACGCACATTGAAAATACAGGCGATTAAAAATACTAATTTTTATAAGAAATTAGGTTTTTTGATGAGATACTAAAAAGAAAGGGTCAGAAATATATTTACAACTCGACGCTTTTTAAACCCCCTTTTATGTAAATATTAAATTTTATATTTACTTACTTATTTTTTAGTTCGAAATTAACATTTTTTAAAGGCTTTAACTAAATCTCTTGCCTTAAACCCCCACTTTTGTGGGCTAAGCCATTTTATTAATATTTTATGTTGAGATTAGCTCATCCGTTTGTCGTTGGCAAAGCCACACCAAATGACCAAAAATCCCAAGGAAAAGCCATCAACTTGACTGTTAATTGTGGCCCACGACAAGGTCAGAATGGCGGATGGTGAAAGGAGAAGGAGAGAAGAGACTGGCCAAGAGGGAGGGAGAAGTCTGGTCTGGGGCTTTGGGTTACCCCGAATGGCACACAGCTGCAGCCTCAAATGGACCATATAACTTTCAGTCCAACTGTTGCCAACGTAGTTGCTGCCTCTACTGCTGCTGCTGCTGTTGCTGTTGCCATGTTGCTGCTGCTGCTGCCAGTTGCCTGTTGCCAAGTTGCCACTACTGCTGCTGCTGCCTGTGGTTTAGCTTATAAGACTTCAACAGAAGGTAACAGAAGGCCTGAGCGCAGCGTAAGCTGAGATTTCTATTGACCACAGACAGTCGGCGATAATCTTGGGGAGAAAGAGCTATACACTGGGAGAATGTGAATTAAAAGAGACTAAATATTATTAAAAAACAATAAATGAAGCTGGAAATCACTAAAATTAAATTGTAGAATAGTTGCAAGGATCCTAAGCCGTTTGTACTTATCCTTGTTACAACTTTTATAGCATTCCTAGTTAATTGAAAATATTTGGGAATATTTCTAATATTCATTTTATTCTCCGTGTAAATTGCGATGATGATGAGTGAGGGTAGCTACAGTGAGGCACGCACATGGCATATGGTCCGACAGGCGCTGCACTTGCGCCCCAGCAGGAGCAACAGCTGCTGCAGCAATCTGTGCTGGGATACAGTACGACCTCTACAACTATCTCTGCCAACTACCTGTTGAGCATCGCATTTATTATCCTGAATAGGTAATTAGGTATTTAAAGTAGGTCTCTTCCAAGACATACGGTTTCTTCACCCAATATTGATCGATTTTCTTAGTTATAAAGCCTTAAAATTAGAAAATTCAAGCTGTACAGTACAGTAGTAACTCACCTCCCAGTGGCTGAACATGAGCTGGGGACAGGCCAGGCCAGATGTCTGCTTTCGCATCTCCTGGGCAAAGTTGAACGACTCGATCACTGGCAGCAGACAGGTGACCGCGAAGTTGCCGCTGCCCTGGGTCAAATCTCCGGACAGGATTTTGCCATGCCGACGGCCAATTACTGCGTACATTTTACCTGCAAATGATAGAGATACGTTTCTTTGATCAGCTGTTACTATTCGTAGTTAGCTAGAAATCGAATTGGAAAAGGGAGAAAAAAGGGAAACCTCCACTAACAATGGCCGCCTTTCAGTTGGAGTTCTCAGTTTCTGCTTAATGCTTCTATATAGCCTTTTATTATTGTTGTTTTTGTTCCTGATGTTGTTGTTGGTGGTGGTGGCTGGTGCCGGTGCTGGTGCTCGTCTCAAGGTAACTCGTAAACAAATGAAATCTTATCGGGTTTGGCCCATAAAATTGGCGGGCTTTCGGCCGAACAGCGCGCGTTTTTCGCTTGAACTTCCAAGCCGGAGGAGGAGCTGGAGATGGAGACCGTTTCCCCCAGGTCTCTACTCTGTGGCAACTCTCTTTATACCCTAATCTTGAGATTGGTATAACCATTCTAGGTAGAGTCTTGTATAAGAAACAACAAGGTATTTAATAGATTGTGTATAAATATTAAAATATAGAAATAAACAAGAAGTATTAGCTAACAATTTTCCTGCAAATATATCCTTTTATTGTTGCCTTGGATAATATAACAACGTCTTTGGTAAGTCCTAAATAGAAGAATACCAGAATACTGCAACTGGTAACATTTAATAATTAAAGTTTTCAGTGTCTAAAAATTAAGCAATATGTAATATACTAACCTAGTTAAAGTTTAGATATTAGTTTTGAAATAAATACCAATTTCCCTTTAAAAAATCCCCTTTTTACCCATGAAAATCAGTGCAGTTTAGGGAACTTAAAGCTTCGGCTTTTAATGCTGATCCTCCTTTCAGCTTAAAGTCTTTTCTGGATTTTTTAGTTCTGTTCCTCTTATTTTTTTGGCATGCGCTACAAGAACGAGGCCCAAACATGTGGCCGGAGCAGCGGGAATTGGGGAATGGGGAGAGATGACCAGGAGGAGGTGGAGTCCAAGTCGTTGGGGCTGGAGCAGGAATTAGTTTCCGGTGCCGTCGAAACAATGACAAAAACAACACAGCGACGATGGCCAAGAGAAACAACAGCGGCAACGGCAGCAAAAACGGCCGAAAGGATGCAACGGAAGCGGCAAAAGCGAGGTCTATTTTTTGTGTTTTTGTTATTTTGTATTATTTTAATTCTTTTTGTTTCTTAAGCCCAGCACGCGAGCCAGAGACACCTTGCCATCCGCTCGCTTGCTCTCACCCATACCGGTACGGATGCACCTCATAGATACTCACACACACACACAACAGCAGCAGCATCAGCGGTAGCAGCAGCAATGGATGCTGCAACCACCAACGGAAAAAGCAAAAGCAAAAACAACTATGGTTCGGAGAGCGGCAACAACATGTTCATTCATTCATATCCAGCCAACGATGCGCTCTCTTTCATGCTCTCTCGTGCTCTGCCGCGGCAGACTCTACACTGAGAAAAGTGTGCATTGTAAAGCCAAGAAAATTATTTTCAACTTAAGTCTTAAGGCAATTGGTTTTAAAAAAGATTATGTTTGTTAGCACAGAGAAAAAAAATCCAAAAATAATGTGCTTAGCATATTATTCATTTTCTTTCCAAAATCTTGAATCAAATTAAATTCTTTTTTTTTCTTTTTTTAAGATTTAAGCTGAAATTAAGCAGTGTAATATAAACTGAATACTTTTAAGTAAGTAATTTCCCATATTTTATATGTATTAAGTTTAATGGTGATAGTTCTACTATTCTGCTACTCTATATATATATTAAATATATAATGTAAAACCAAATTCAATTTGAATAAAATGAAAAGTATTTATTCATAAAATTCCAATTTATGAAGAATAAAGGTTTAGCAGTCCAAGGATTTTTCAGGCTATGACCATACTTACACACTGGTCCCTGTATTTAAGATACTTAATTTCCATGGAAATAATAATGGACAAACATTATATATATGATGTTATAACTGCTTCTAGACCTCCCAATCGACTCAAATATTTAAGCATCTTAATCAAATCCCTTTCGCTCAGTGTAAAAACACGCACGCACAGGCAGCGACGCAAACAGCGCCGTCGTCTCTGGCGTCGGCGTCGGCGTCAGCGGCTCTCGTTCGCCGTTCGTTTTTGGTTTTGGATTTTCAGTTTCTGTTTGATCAGTTCGAAAAGTAAGTTGGTCGAGCGAACAACGAACAGCGCAAGCGGAAACGGAAACTGAAGCGAGCCGAGAGCACACAGCAGCCAGGAGCGAAGAAAGACGAGGCTTCACCAGCGAGAGAGTGAGAGACAGACGTCGCGGGTGTAGAATTACCAAATAATAAACAAAACATAAAACCCACAAAAAAAAAGAAATTATTTGTAGTGCCACGAAAATTTCGAGTGACATTTTTGCCACAAATCAATCGATCGCGTTCGATTTGAAACCTGATTTGTAGTGTTCAATCGCGTTCCAGTGTGTGTGTTTTTGAGTGTGTTTAAGCCATGGGTTCTGGCCGTGCAAGCCAGAAAGAGCGAGAACACTGATTCGACTCAATTCGATTCGATTCGATTCGATTCGCTTTGATTCGAATTCAATTACAAAATCCACCGTAGTGTCAATTACAAACAACCGCAAACACAGAGATCAGACAGCGAGTGAGTTTGGCTGGCGAGAGATACCAGCGAAGATCCAAAGATCCACAGATCCAGAGTAGTTCCACTTAAGAGCAGAACATAAATCATGCCTGCGACACTGATGTGGCTGCCGCTGCTGCTGCTGCTATCATCCGTTGCCGTTGCCACTGTCGGCGGCACGCGACTGCCTCTGGAAGTGTTCGA